>CAJFCP010000043.1:92222-125181 GCA_904066005.1 Synergus itoensis | reverse complement strand
ACCTTTAGCATTTCCGGACTGGACGCTATCATGCGGGTGGAAAATGTGGGTCAGTCACTTACAAACGCCGCAGGTTTTACAAGTCTTCTTTATCTTCGACATTATGCAAATCACTCCTATCATGCCTCGGTTTCCTTGAACCGGAGAAAGGCGAATAACAAAGGTATCCCGCATTGTTGAGGAATTTGGAAATCTTCTCTGTTTCGAAAATATGTGGAGATTTCGGCACTCATTTGTTTTATCGTTTAATTTTTTGAATTGTATAATTTTTGTATTGAGGAATATTTTTTGATATTTATATACAATTTAGTTTTGATATTCGTAAGGAAGAGGAAATAAGGTTTTTTGGTTCGAAAGTGGATCAAAGTGTTGCACAATAAAAAAAATTGACATCTACTATAATATATATAAGAATATTTGAATATTGTTGACAATAAAAATGTTAGTTGTCATCTGTTTCCTCATTGTGTAGAATTTTTTAAGTCCACTAGTAAACCATTTTATTTTCCTTCTTACAACTTCAAGTCATTCAAAAGTTAATTAGGTACGAAATATGTAACAATATGTGCAAGATTTTTAGAAAATTTCGTTAAACCATTTTTTTAGAGAGGAATTTTAAGGAAATTCTAGGTATTTTGTGAGATTTTGACGAGATTCAAGTGATTTTTAGGATTTTAAAAAATTTCGTAGAATTAAAAGGGATTTTAAGGGATTTTAACGGATTTCAAGAGGTTTTTTTGATTTTTAAAAGATTTTATCTAATTTTTGAGGATTTCATAGAATTTGAGGAGATTTCTAATTATTTTAAGGGATTTTAAATATTAAGGAATTTCAAGAGATTTCTAGGAATTTTTAGAGATTTTCACGAATTTTTCACGTGGATTTCGTAAGATAATTATTTTGAAGATTTTTTTGGAATTTTAAGGGATCCTTTGAAATATATCGATATATCCTGAAACATCTCAAAATCTGTAATGTCTTTTAAAATCCCATAAAAAATTTTTAAACCTTTGCAATCCTTCAAATTTACGTTAATAAAAATTACATTAGTAAAAACATTGTATTTAGAGCGAAAAAATCAGATTAATGAAACTTAAATAATAAAAATGAAAACAATAATATTAGGTTTTGGTAATAAATTTTCATTATACGTTTATTGTGAAATTAAAACGGAAATTTTTAACGTTTTTAACGTTATTTTTGACGCTCTCTAAACTTGAGTCAGTGCAGTCAAATTTTACTGATTCCCAGTTAAATTCCACTGATTCTCAGTGACTCTTTTCTCACAGTTTTAATCAGTGAAAAACTTGGCAACTTTAATCAGTGATGCAACTTGGCATCAAAAACAACATCAAATTTTTCAATAGAGCAGAATATTTGCCAAAAAAAAATTTATTTTACTGACCTAGTTATGCTAATTAATTTCAGTGAATTGAACAATGTGTCACTGAAAGTAAGTAGAAATTTTCGTTCTAGCCAAAAACGACCTAAAGAAGGACATCAAAAACGACAACAAAAAATGACATTAAAAACTATATCCCCCTTTTTCAACGTCGTTTTCAATAGAGCCTTTCTCATCTAAAAAAATCTCTGTAAAAAACAACGTTCTTTTACTATCAAAAACGTCACTCAAAACAATAAAAATATAAAATCTCGCATCAAATTGATCTCGGTCTATTTAAGAAGTATTTCCTGAAATTTTTTTTGCGCCATTAGTTTGTTTCTCTTCTTTCAACTTCAAGTAATTCAAAAGCCAATCAGGTTTGCAACAACAATATATGCCAGATTTTCGAGACATTTTGTGACATCACTTTTTTAAAATAGGATATATTCTTTTGTCACAAAAGAACTGCATTAAAAAAAATCATGTACAAAACCCATTCATTCCTCAAAAGTTGCATAACTCTGCATGATTCCTATTCAAAAAAATCTTGAATGAAAACCTCAGTATCGTGCCGACGAGGTGAGAAAAATCAATTTATGACTTTCGATGAGGAGTGCAAGGCCCCAGGAATCGTTCCTTAGCCTCGGACATTGTCCGTCGTTGATTTCGCGGGGAAAAATAAAATAAATTCCTCTTTCCTCCTCACTTGCTCGCTTTTTATTCTCATCTCGGGAGTAATGAGACTCGCGCCTCAAGTTGTCGCATCTCGCATCACTTCATGTCGATCAGATCTTCGTCTTTTCGTCTTTCACCTGTGCCCAGGTGAGAGACCACGTTGTTCTGGAGTCCGGAGGGAGAGAGGGCGAGTGCCGCAGAAAGGGGTCCGCGAACAGGACTACGGGGCCTTACCAGTCTATGGTGGGATAAGCTGAAACATCGTGATCGTCAGTAGGTCACTGGGACGTGGCTCGTAGCCGAGACGAGTACCTTCTGCTCGTTCAGTTAGTTCTCGACGGGCAGAAAAGTCACTTTGAGCCTCAAAGTCCCCGACTCGGATTTGGCCCGTCCCAATGAGGCGCGATTAAGTTTCGACCCGAACGCTTTGTTCAACTTATCGGCGTCGTCATTATTTCTTGTTTTTTTTTTACATTTTCGGTTTTTAATCGTGACCCAAAAGAGAGGAAAAAAATTGTTTTGGCTCGACTCCGAGGCCAAAGGAAGGTAAAGTGTGTTCATTTGAGAAAGTGATTTTTTTATATGTGCAAAACCACTATTCTTGGATATAAAAAAAAAATAGTGCGGCAAAGTTCCATCGAAGTCTTCTGGATTTTTTTGTGAGGGACTTTGGACTTTGGATGTGCAAAAGTGTGTCGCTTTATTCGTCAGATATAGTGGACATTGGAAAAATAATTAAATTGTAAATGGGCCAGTTTTTCTAGTTCTGAATTAATCAGTTTAAATTAATCGACTGGAATTGATGCAGTAGATGCTTATCAGAACGACCTTGAGTTTATTATGTTGTATTATGCATCTTTTTTAATACTTGATTTTTTACTTTGCTTCTTGAATCTGAAAATTGTAATCCAGCCTCAATGAAATTGAAATATTGCCTCAATGTTACTGAAGAACGTCAATTAAAATAATTAATTAGTTTACTACTGTTAATGAAATGTCTTGTTAGTATCTATAAAAATCGGAAGTAGTACGTTATACATTTTTCTGATCTACTAATTCGTCCAGCATATAATGTACACAGTATTCAGAGTGGTTTACAATCTAATTACTGGATTTGGTATTGGTTTGACGCTTAGTCTAGCATGAAGTGGAATTGATTAAAAAAAATTCTTCACTCAAATCTAGATAAAATCGATTTCAAAGTAAAATCAATTGAAAATTAAAAAATAATTAATTGAAAACAAAAAATACTATTTTTTTAATTTTTCCTTCTGAGCCCACAACCAGTTGATGTTCAATTTTTTCAAAATTCCCACCCTTCTATTTTTATGCCTTAATAAAAAAGAAAAATGTTAATTTCGAATGCATAATTTCAATAAGTCATTTGGAAAACGTGCCTTTTTTACTTTCAACTTGTATTCTTTTTTAATTGCAGAAAACACGCGCACAATCACAAACACAAATGATGGACAGGACGCGGTGGAGTATACGGAAGAAGGCCCTGTTCTTTTTGCTGCCTTTGTTTTTGGCAGTGAGTACAACATTTTACAATTCTCTGTGCGATCCCTCATTAAAATTATCCCCGATAAAAATTATTCGGTGGTCACTCTCCGGAACTCGGAGGTGAATTCGAAAGCGTTACATTCTCATAAAAAAAAAGATAATTTTTTTTCGAAACTAAAACGATATAGAACACAAAAAAAAATATTTTTCAATACACAACGCTATACATAATTTTCTCATTTACTCAGAAAATGTCATTAATTTTGGTGAAATGAGATACTAAAAAAGTGCGCCGTAAAAGATCCTGGTGAAAGTTGCCGGCACGAGGAAGTAAAAAATAGAATATTGAAAACTTGACGCAAGTGGGACATAAGGAAAACCTGATGTAGTTACAGAAATGGATTTCAGTGTGTCCGAGGCCTTGATATGTGGGAATATATAATTTTGAATTTAGAACATCGAGAGTTGCTGGTGCGTTCCAGTATTACCGCGTGATAATACTTATAATTTTCTGTTTAGAATTATGTCAGTAGTCGGTAGTTAACAAATTAGAAATTTCACTGATAACATTACAAGATTTTGTACTTAATATTATTAAAATTCTGGAATATTGCTTTTTGAGCTATACAATAGTAATTATTGTATAGCATTTGTCATTTAAATTCAATTTAAGTTCTTTAACATTCTAAAAGAATCTCAAATTTTAAACAATAAAATCATTAATTCTAATAAATTAGAATTAATTAACCACAATAACAAGCGACCTATTAATTATGGCCTGTATGGAATTCTAGGTTTTATTGATTGATATTTTATTTTCCAAAATAGAAAAATCAAAAAGAAGTATTAAAACCAAGATTGAAACTCAACCCTTTCGCTGCCACCGAAAGTAACAATAATGAATAATAAGTCAATAATTTTCAAGAAATTGCATAATAATTCAAAGCAACTTATTATTTGCCATTTTTACCCAATTATCACCTTCTTCACTGATTCACTTGTCTGTTTATCACCTTATCGATGCATTATTCTTATCAATGTGTAAATTATAGACCTAACGGCCATTCAGTCATATCTAATTCATAACTTTAATCATGCAAGGCGCAGTGGTGTTGTGGGTAATGTGTTTTACTGCAGTTGTAGATCCTTCGTGTAATTACAACGCCAGCTCATTGACAATCTGTTTTACTCTTTGACAGCCACAGACTGTTGTTTACGTCGCATCCTATTTATATTGTGACATACGATCGCGTTCATTTCCACCGTCCATGTTCTCGATTTACAATGCTTTCATTTTAGCCCGAAAATACATTCCCGCATATAATTTCGGATTATTGTCATGCGAGGAAATGAAGTGGAGAAACTTGTAAAGGGCGTACTTGAATAATTAATTAAATTCATAAATAATGCATCTGCAATAAATAATTGGTATTAATTCTGTTTCGCATATCGTGCGCATTAGAGATATAATCGGATTTAATTTAATATCTTGTATGTGCTTGTATTTAATCCACAAATAATGTCCAAGTTATTTTTCCGCCTCTGTTTCAAAAGGGATCCAAAATGAATATATATGTACTTGTGTTTTCACTTCATGTGTTTAGATATTAAAGTGATATATCAATATTTTTATCAAACAAAATCTGCACCTAAGAATTCGAATGACTTAAAGAAAATTGAAAGTGTTTCAAGAACAGAAGTTTTAAAATCTTGGTTAGATCATTTTTCATTTTCTGACCTATCGTTACAAATAGAATCGTCATGACAGGAGAGAAACGGAAAGTGTTGAAGTTCCCAGATCATTCCAAAACTGTTGGTTTTTCGTGATTAATGTCTGTCTCTTGAACAGGTACAAAGTCTCGAGAATCTTTCTTTTCTTTTAAAGGAATTGAAGCTTACAAAGCTTTCATCCTCCCAGGGGATCATTGTAGTTTTCCTGTGAAAGGATATCTAAAATTTTTGACGATCTGATAAGATCTAAACCCTTTGCCTCTAGGGAGTTAGTTGATGAATTATCATTCTTAGGAATGATTTTGATGCTGAATTCATTTTGATGCTATCTACATGAACATCTTTATTCCTTACTAAAAGCAAATTTTTACAAATATTTTACAAATATTTGAAAACCTGATTGAACTATACAAATTTGTATTCCAATGGTTAACTATAAAAGTTCCCAAATATAATCAATTGTTCCCAAATATAAACAATTGTCCCCAAATATAAACAAACTCCTTCTCAAGATTCCTTGACTCAGGGGCGTAGATTGATGAGGATCGAGGATCTCGTCCTCCACCGGCGAATCATAAATCTTTGAGCGAAGTACGTGCAAGTCGGTGTGACTGGGAAGTGCGTGTTGGAGTGCGTTAAGTTAAGTTGGTTTCACACATACAACCCCAAGTCGCCGAACCGTAGATAGTAGGTCACAGCGCCGGACGCAGTGCTCTCTTTCCACTATACTCTCGGGATTATGTACTTTTCAATGTATTTTATGCACTATAGACAGTAGCGTAAGTCTAACTCTATCTCTTTCTTTTAACAGCTTTCTTTCCCAAGAAACGTCTTGTCTTGACTTGACTTGCCTTTATCCAGGCAATGGCATCTCAACTTTGTGCCACTCATCACTTCCAGTCACTTCGGACAACGTAACAGAGTGACGAGTTGTACTTCATCTAAGAATCATTAGATGCTACCTTAACATTTCACCCAACTTGGAAACTTTCCATAATCTTCCTCGATTTCATGATTTTCTTCTATTTTTCATTTTTTCGTCGATTTTTTTTCTCCATTCGGAAGCTTCTTAATTGGAATTGAATAGTAAATTGATTATTAACCAATTTAAATTCATTTGGAATGGTCCATTGAAGACTTTAACAAGCGTGTAGCTTCCTTCCTTAGTTCTTTATGTTTTCCAATATTTTTCGAAGACTTCTCACGGGGCGCTTTTACCCTTCCGAAGCAATCACAGAGTCTTTAGGCACGGCTATCCTTCACGTTCAAGGAAATGGGGAAAAAATTATTGGGCACCACCATTAAGTGCGGTTAAATGGTGTGTCCGAGGAAAATCTAAATTACCTGTAGAAAAAAAAGTTACCTTTCATTTTCCGTCCTAGACAGATGCTTATGTTTTTTTCTCTTTCTTTTGGAACACTCGAGTGGATCGTAATCAATTTTTTTAACTTCCGAAAGCTGCAGTCTGCAAGTTTTTATACTTGACCATCTTCCTGTCTTCCTTTCGTAATTTCAGTGTTTAAAAAAAAAAAAGATATTTTAGGATATTGCAATGATTTTAGAAGATTTCACTGATTTCAGGAAATTTAAAGAAAATTCTATAGCGATTTTATGTGAATTCATTTATATTTATATGAATTCGTGTATATGAATTCAAATTACATCAGATACATCTGGAGATTGAAGACAGTATAAATAAATTCACTGACAATTCAGGAGATTTTACTGAATAAAGTCATTTGAAGTCATTCAAATTCACTTTAAGTGATTTAAAATTATTTTTGCTGATTTAAGGTGATTTTATGAGAATTAAGGGGTTTCAAAGGATTTTCAAATATTTTAAGAGACTTTGAGTGATTTTAAAGGATTTTAAGAGATGTTAAGTAATTTTAGAGATTTTTAAGTGAGTTTTCAGTTTTTTGTGGAATTTTAAAAGACTTCAAATAATTTTAAATGATTCTAAATAATTCGTGGATTTTTAAAGAATTTCAAAGCATTTTAAGTTATCTTAAGGGATTTTAAGAAAATTCAAAGGATTTAAAGAGATTTCAAGTGTTATTAAGTTATATCAAGTGATAGTAAGATATTGCAAGGGATTTGAAACATTTTAAGTTACTTAAAGTTATTTTGCAACTATATTCAAGGGATTTTAATATTTTAGACGTTTAGTTATTTTCATTATTTTAAATTTTATATTTTAAGTGATTCTAAAAAATTTTCAGGCATTTCTAAGATTTTCAACCGAATTTAAGTAATTTTTAAATTGTGAAATTTTAAAAGACTTAAAATAATTTTAAGGATTTCACGGGTCGTCAACTTCTCCAAAAAAAGCAAAATATTCACTCTGGACTTTCGAACCTCTCAATTACAATTAATAATTATATTCTTGAAACTCTTGACTTCAAAGACCTCAAACTCGATCTGCCGAACTGCCATTATTGAAAGTACAGTGATTACAGCATAATGAGTATTATCATCCACAGCTGCATAAAATTAGGGCCTAGTTGAGCGCCTAAACCGCTGAGAATAAAGCCTAATGAAGTGCAAATCGTCACTTTTCACAATGATAACTTGCAGTCCACAATTTTGTGGCAGACCGCAATGGACCGCAAAGCCGTCTCTCAGGAAGCTGATCGCTCGTTTCTTGGATTGTGAGCAAGTTAATAACGCGATTCAAGATCGCGGCAAGATTATCCGATCGACTGATCTTCATCTAAGAGATTCTTCAGCGGCAAATGGATTGTTTAACGGTCAGATGAAAAGATAAGCGATTTGACAGCTATAATATGCTTTGCGGTTGGGTTCAAAGTAGGATGGAGGGGCAGTGAGAAAAATTGTGAAAGTCATGGCCATCGACATATGTTTGTGTGTGTACTGTTGTATCTTAGTCGATCGACATATCAAGAGGGTCAACGAAATAGCGATAAATCAAACATGTTATGCATTGGATCCATAGATTTCACGTTGTTAAAGAAATTTTTGATGCTGGGGAAACATTCCTTCAAAGAAGACCATTGGGGGTAGCAGGACTTTCAGGGATTAAGTTTTAAAATTTTTTTTTTAAGGATAAATTTCTTACCCATCAAATTTTTGCTGACTAAAACTGTGAGGGTTAATATTTTTCAATGTCTTACTAATCTCCTTTTGATGGGGTTCTGATCCTGTAAAGAATTATGTCGTCGAGGATGATCTTGTACAAATTGAGAAGCGTGACTTTTAGAAAACTAGGGGAAAAGGGGACAGAAAAGAGAAAGAAACTATGAGTCTTGTGAGTCACAACTTTTACACTCAGTGAATTAAAGTTTTATCATTTCAATTAGAAGTAAATCTGGATTAAAAATAAAATATAAAATTTTTCACATACTTTTTACTCGACCCAATTAAAGAATGCAATTGATAAGGAATTAAGACGACCTTGATTTTCATCATTGTTGTTGATAGCAGAGGTGAACAATTTATCAAATCTTATAATCATTTGTTTCTAAATGTGCAATTATCGCGTTTATTCTACCATTGCTCATGGTAATTAAAATCGAGCCTTTAATGCCTTCAACATACGTACTTGTACATTTTTTTTTACGACAAACCGCGAGAATGTAAGACGCAACCCAATTCTCATGATTCTTTTTTTTCCGCGCTCATTTTAATTGGTTCCGTACTATACTTGAAGGTCCTTAAGATTCCATTTCCAGAGGAAAAAATGTTCTCTGAGAATCCAATCGGGCATATTCTGTGAATTAATGAACAATTCAAAAGATGATCTTTTTCTTGAATAAAATTTAGTTAATTTCATTGTATTTTGCCGGAACAAATTGAATTTAAGAACTAAGCTGATTTACACATGCATACTTTCTTTACAAACTAATTATTCACGCAATATTTTCAAGAACAATTAGTTTTAATATAAGAGAATTCAATAATAGGATCATTTACTGTCGTATAATTATTATTACCTGCTTGAAATAACCGTAATTGCGATAACTAAATGTGTCATTAACGTAATCAACAATGTATAGATAATTATGCGCCTGCAGTAACTGGTTAGAAGTAATTCACTGCGGCTAAGATCGCCATTTTTGAGTCACTGATGTTAAACGATTTCAAGACATTTCGATCACTTAAAATCACTTAAAATCTTATGCAAGATAAAGTCTTTTAAAGTTTAAAGTCTCTTCGACTTTCATTATACAGGCATAGTATTAAATATAATTAGTTAATATAAAAAAAAACCCAAACTGTCAAAGTTTAAGAATCGCAAATGGCGATTAAAGACCCGTGTAGAAATTTCGATAGGAGTTTAGTGGGGGCCTCATTAGTTTTCCCTTTTTTTAGTCGGGCCCTGATGGGGAAAACTAGTCGCGGCCCCTGCAAGATCGTAATGCTTTTGTCAGTTAGGCCCCGACTATATGTTCTAGTAGGGGCCTAGTGGGAATCGCCCTTCCACAGCCCTATCAAAGAAAGGGCCTTGCTGTGGCCCTAATTAGGTCCCCGCGATATATATTTTTAATTATAAACGTATATAGTTATACATTTGGAACGATTTGAAGTAGAAATACTCAAAATTTCTCCTTATATTGTTCCAAATACTTCGCTAGAAATAAACATAAAATTATATTTGTTTATATTGAACTTTATTTTAATCTATAAATATTAAACAATATCTTTATGACGTTGAATAACAATAATTAATATAATGATTATTTATTAGTTCACAGGTGAACTAATAAAGATATTTTTTACACAAATTTAATGAACAATAAGCAACTTTAACATACTAAACAAATTAAAACTGCGTAGATCATTAATTTATGTGTAAGAAATTTCCCACTAGCGCCAGACAGGGCCTGATTAGTTTTTTCTAGACTAGAGCTTCTAGTCCGGGCCACGCTAGAACCCTACTTTAAATGGGGAAAGATATAGGGAAATTTCTACACGGGGAAACGTACTAATGAATAAAATTTTTATTTTTAGATCATTCGAATAATTTATCAATCGAATTATAATTTATCAATAATTTATGTCCAAGTCTGGTTCTTTTGAATGAAATAGGTATTTTTCTTATCGAAAAGTGTGATTGTTGTAACACCTTGTTCTTTTTCCGCTTCTTATGGCAATGTGAGTTGAAGACATGAACCGAGTGTATCATGCACTTATACATAATGTGAGTTTAGTTGCGTGGATAGTGGCTCGTCCTACTTTTTCCAACCATATATAGATTGACGCGACACAACGCGATTACGACTTTTCTCTTTGTAAAATCGCCTGGCATTCGAGGAGTGAGGGACAAAGAGAGAAAACTACCAGAGAAATGAGACAAACTATTAGGAAAGACAGGAACACTCATACCCGCACTGCAGCGGAAGAATTTGCTTTCTAAGTGTGTAAAACAGGTTAAATCCGATTGAAAACCGCGGGTCAATTACCGGTGCCGCCGCCCTTTATTATCTCGATTGCACCATTTCTCCTTTCCCGGGACAGTCTAATAAACTTGCCATACCGTGTCATCTTTGAACCTCGGAAAATGGTTCATACGAAATTATACAGCTTTTAGAATTACCTGAGATTTCTCAACATGAAATTTGAAATCTCGTATACCTATTAGAGTTAATTTTTTCCTACTATTGTGGTAAAACTTTTTCGTTAAAGAATCATATAGGATAATTATATTAAAATCTGGGAGAGTTTTACTCTTAAAAAGATGAGTATATTAATTTTCCCTCCTTATTGTTTTTTGTGATGTTCTTTAAGTGCGGCAACAGAATACTTTCAACTCGCAGACAAGAAAACTGTTTTATGGCACTATTAGGGAGAACAGAAACACAAGAATTGTAATTTTGCACAGTAAAGCTGCTAAAGACGTATTTATAACAAATTTATGTCGTTCTTGGTTGCTTGTAATTAAGGAGAAAGAAATTAGATACGTTAATTTATCTGAGATATTTTGAATAATTTTTTTAGATTACATTTAATTTATAAATAAAATTTAAATTATAAATAAATAAAATAAAAATTTAATGACTTTTGAGTAAATTCTTTTTAGGATTAATTCACTTAATGCAACAATAATTATCCTTAGATGGGTAAATATTACCAAAGAACATACAGTGTACACAGTACACCATGTCAATTTTTATTTATTTATTATTTTTACTTTTTTTCTGTTTGTTTATTGTCTAGTACGATAGCACCCATCCCAGTATAACCAAGCCAAGCGCTGCTTAACTTCGATGATCGGGTGGGAGAGCCTTAAACACTTCCACTAAAGGAATCTCTAGAGAAATTTGAAGAAATTTCAAGGAATTTTAAGAGATTTCCAAGGTTGTTGTAAATTTTAGAGATTTTTACGAATTGAAAGTGTTGTGAAGTAATTTTAAATCAAAAGATTTAAAGTGATATTATACAAAATGAAAATGAAAATGAAAATGAAAAAATTGAATCTTGTGGCCATCAATATCTTCCTCAACAATAAAAGGTTAAAAATCAACAGAAAAATTTATTTATTTTTGAATTTATTAAAGAAAATATTCTGTGAAACGAAGAAATAATGAAATTCCGATGTGTGGAGGCTCGTTACAAATGACATTTCTCTCTTCAGTGAAATTGCGTTCAACTTTAGTTTGAACAGACAGTCGACGCTAGGATGACAATGGAAAAGTGAAAACCACCAGTAGTGTTTACTTCCTTCGAGGGCCATTTGTTCAAGTTGCTCTGTAATTATTTAAGCCAATTCTAATTGCAGCGTATCTCATGCTCGTTATTCTCTCACTACTCGGTATCATTTCTTTTTTTTATATATATATATAATTAATACCCATTACTCGTTTTTCATCCTCGCTTCGACAAATCAATTCACGAACTTCTGCTTTTCGCCTATCGGACGCCCTATTGTTTGTTAACTCCATGTTCTGTAGCAATACATACGGAGAATTCAACCCTTCTTACGTTTCATTAATTATCTGTCTAGACTCGCTTCTTTCCAGATCATGCCTCATAGGCTTGAGCCAGGGCTTGACACAAATGGAAGTCCAATTGTTTTTCTGTTTATTATCCTTGGACTCAAATAAATTAGACTAAAATGTGGAAAAAAATTTCAATATTTTTCCTCCAAGTCTTGAAAAATTGTTTTTTTACTGTGACAACTTCTTCTGAATCCTCGTCCGTGAAATCCGGTTCCTAATTTGGCTAATCCGGTACATCTCGAAATTATTATTACTCAATTCTTCATGGTTTCTGATTTCATTACGTGTAGCAATCTGCGACCGGTTTATAGAGATCCACAGTCAGGATATCTGGTATGCAAGCAAAAATGCAACTAAAGATAAACCAGTTGTTTTGCAACAAGTGTCTCCTTATTTACAAAACTCAGATGTAGACATTAAAAATCCTTCTCAAAAGAAAAAAGAAAATTCGTAAAATTTAATATATTTCTATAATTAAAAATGCATTACTAGAATCCTCAATTTTTCTTTCATTAATCTTGAAATTGAGGAGGGTTTAAAATAGAGAAATTATTCGTTATATAATCCATCATCCCTTTTTCCATAGTTCGTCCTTTTTATCTTTTTTTATATATTTCGGGTTTTGGTGTTTCTTAGGGTTTGGTGCCTCCCCTCAAAAATTATATGCATCTTCCTAATGATGCTCTCAGACTCAATTTCCAATCTCCTAATTCTAGCTTTGAGTAGATCTGATATTAGAAAAGGGTCCAAGATCCTCAAGTTACATTCCTGGGAAAAAAATATTCATCTACCTCCAAATTTAAATTCAGAGAATTAATGTTTAATCAGTGATTAATAGTGCAAACAAGATAGGTCTGTGTTTGCTAATCTCTTCACATCTCAAGTCCTACTATAGAAGCTCGTTCGACATCTATTCCAAATCCTATAACTACTATACCAGACTGGCCAATCATTTATCTACCTTCTCGTCGCAGTAACCCAGAATGTCAAATCGCCTACAGCAATATTCTTTGAATCACTCTTAATTCCTCCCGACATATATATCTATAGTATCTCGATACAAAGCCTGGGATACTAACTAACTGTAAACTACGTATATCGCTTTCTTTTGAGTAGAACGATTTTTAAAAATTAATATTGACAGACGAGCCTCAGGTGAAAAGTTCGCCTAATTTAATAAAGTGAGTCAAGTATGAAATATTGCTTCTTTAAGGGTGAAGCCGATCTTTAATGGCATGACATTCAAAGATCAAAGAAAGAAATTTCCTTTGTAGGAGTTTAATTGAGAATCTCAATTTTATTTTTAATGGAGATCTTCAATTGAGAATTTTATTTTAGACACGCACTGAAGCATAATTTTATAATTGGGTGGAATTTGACTCGAAATTCAATTTGAAATCGAAGCATCTTGAAGTAGGACATTAATTAATAATTAATAAGACGTAATTAATAATGAATAAGTATATAATTCCTTACAGAAGCTTTTAAGTTTAGCTTCAAGTAACTAATTATTATTTTTGTCATAATGCATAGCTTTTATATTTATTAAACAGATTGTAGAAGATTTTCAAAGATTTCGAAGGATTATAAAGAATTTCAAAGAACTATAAAGAAATTTCAGGTTTTTGGAAAAAATTCGATTCTAAAGAGGATTTTGTGGAATTTTAAGGATTTTCAAGATATTTATAGTCATTTAAATGGCGCCATCAAGGTTGATCATAAATCTGGATGCCGCAATTTGAATTCGGCGGAATCTGTCACACAATTGACATTCTGTGAAAGGTTGCTCGAGTTAAGCACCCGCGGAATTCCTGATGCGTATCGCAATGCATTATACTTGACTTGTTGAAATGAAAAAGGCGGAAGGATTTTGCATCCATTGTTATTCCGGTAAGACCTGCTGGTCTTATACCGTTTTTTGAGGCAAGAAAAAAATAATAAACCGGGAATGTTTAAGGACCTCGTCTAAATTTCATTGTTTCTTTTCATTTCAATGCTAGAGTCCAGTTTTGAAATTTGCGTGTTTACATTGCCCACTCGAACAATTTTACAAAACTGCAAGTGTAATTTACAAACTGTCAGCTTCCGTAACTCTGACATCATGATTTTTGGAAGATTACCTTTTCATGAATCCAGCACTTTTTGGATCTGAAATGAAGAGGAAGAATTCTTAATATATATAGTTTATCATCAACGGTGTTAATTATGTTGACTAAAAATTTTGCACATGAACTCTAATAAAATGAAAGTATAATTCGAAAACTCGAGATGAATCGTATGCAAAACAGAAATTTACATAAGTACTCTCAATTAAAATACAAATTATTCATAAACTGTAAAACGAGATACACTAGATAGTCTGATTACAACTCTCGTTAACATTAAAACTGTAACTAAAGCTGAACTTTCTGCATTTCCATAAAATCTGAGAGTCTAATTAGAAAGTGTTTCAAATAAAGTTAAAAGTGCTGTGAAATTCAAATTATTGAAATTGAAAGTTCAAGCATTGGAAGAGTTGTAAGGAATGTAAAATATAGAACCATAAAAAACATAAAGTGAGAAAGATTCAAGTTTATTAGCGAAATTTTCATCCGGTTGATTATTACTAGAAATGCTCGAATTTCCAAAAGAAAATAACAAGAGATAATCTTATAGATACACCAGCATCATTAGGAAATCTTTTATGAAAAAATGTAGCAAAATTTAAATTTTCTCGTGAAAGCGCAATCGATATTTGAATTTCATTTTCGTAGAGTTTCTCAATTACTCCCGCATTAAAATAAGAACTTTCAAGTATTTCAGACATTTTTGATCTTTTCTGAATGATAAAAAAATGAATGATAAAAAATTTTATTATTCTTATTTATTAGAATTATCGAACAAGAAGATTATAATCGATTTCCGTGAAGAAAAAAGCTTTCTCTCTCAATCTGAATTAGTAAGAAATTACTAATGATTAGTGCCGATTCGTTTACTAATTCACTTTAGTAAGCATTTTTACTATCAATTAATTAAAAACTACTAATTCATAGTAAAAAACAACTAATTCATTTAGTAAAAGTAACTAAATCAATTAGTGAGCCTTACTGAATAAATTAATATATTTTTATTGCAAATTAGTGGTTTTTAACTAATTGATAGTAAAAATGCTTACTAAAGTGAATCAGTAAACGATTCAGCACTATTTCATTAGTAACTTCTTACTAATTCAGATTGAGAGAGTTCTAATCATAAAATCAAAAAACATTAATCTTGTCTCTGAAGAGTGTTGGAATCATTGTCGAAGATCAAGTCTGGTAATTGAGATGAAATAATTAATAATCAGTGAAAAATTAGCTGAGCATATTAAAGCGTGTTGTGTACGCCTGATTATATTATATTACAGGCGTAAGGGTTTTAGTCACGTCGTTTTTCAGCCTTTCGGCGACTTTAACACCGGAATGTATTTCCAGACTGGAATAAACAATTAGTCATAGTTACTGCAGGTGCTGAGCCCCTTAATTCTTCGATAGGCATCATTTGAAACATTAATTGATTGATTCGATATCTTCTCAGTACTCACATAAGACAATCAATCAATTCAAAATAAATATGAACCTCAATTACACTGGCGAAAAAATAACTTTCTGTTTTGACAGGTCATGAATAATTCCAGTAATGAATTAAGTAGATCGATAGTTAACAATTTATTCAGTTTACTCCTAATAATGATTTTTTTCAATTTTAACGCAAGTCAATCAAATATTTTCTTTCAAATCAATTGCATTTTATTACGCTTTGAATTTCGAATATGTTCAGGGTATTGTTTAATTTGAAATTTCAAAAAGTCACTTTTGGGGGTGGACTTTAAATAAATAATTAGATAAATCTCTTTAAATCTCTAAAATCAATTAAAAACTCTAAAAATCGTTTAAAGTCTCTGAAATCCTTTAAAATACAAAAATTTTGCTATTTTCTCATTCAGCAAAACATTTGTGCTATATGTATAAACAATTATCGATATTCGATGATATTACTTTTGAATCTGTGCCCCCCCCCCCCCGAAATAAAATCCTGGATACGGGCCTGACTTAAAATGTATGAAAGTCCAAAAAACAATCTTTGATGTTTTTTTTTTTTTGTTTTCAGTGCGTGAATGCAGAAGCTCCATTGGTCGACAGCAGTGCCCTTCCTCTGGAGCACCGATCGGTCTACGGTCCACCAGCACAATATGGGCCACCAGTGTCTCATGGGGCAGAGGAAAATTGGCCTCTGGCATCCCCGGATACGCCTCAAATTAAGCATCTTCAAGTACAATGTGAAAAGACCCATATGAGGGTAAATATCGAATTCGATCGACCCTTCTACGGGATGATTTTCAGCAAAGGTTTCTACTCGGATTCTCACTGTGTCCACTTGAAACCTGGCACAGGTCACCTTAGTGCGACCTTTGAAATCTTCCTTAATTCCTGTGGCATGAGCTCTTCAGCCAATCACAATGTGGCTGCTTATGGAGCTCCAACGCCTTCTGGTAGCTACGTAGAAAACACGATCATCGTTCAATATGATCCCTATGTCCAGGAAGTTTGGGATCAAGCCAGGAAGTTACGTTGTACTTGGTACGACTTCTACGAAAAGGCTGTGACCTTCAGACCTTTCCAGGTGGACATGTTGCATGCAGTTACTGCCAACTTCTTGGGAGATAATTTGCAATGTTGGATGCAAATACAAGTTGGAAAAGGACCTTGGGCTTCCGAAGTTTCGGGGATTGTTAAAATTGGACAGACGATGACAATGGTCCTTGCTATTAAGGATGATGAGAATAAGTTTGACATGCTTGTTAGGAATTGCGTTGCTCATGATGGGAAGAGGGCACCTATTCAACTTGTTGATCAGTACGGCTGTGTCGTTAGGCCGAAGATTATGTCAAGGTAATTATTATTTTGAATGAATTCAAATTACTGGAAATTCCGTAAAGTCACTTGAAATTTCTTAAAATCCCGGATAGCGCCGGGTAAATTTGACTTTTTAAATGTGAGTCAAGAACAAACATCAAAATACGTCTCAGTAGGTTTAAAAAATGTTTGGATATCCCAGATAAAATATCCCAGCGTTAAAATATTGCTTTAGAGTTACTGTGTTGCTAGACTCAACCTTCGTTTTTTCTTTTAAGGTAGCTGACAATAATTTACCTGTGAAAAATAAAAGTGACAACCACAGAAATAGTAAAATATGGTACAACTACAATTTATGGTTTCCACAACCACAACTATTTCATAATAGTTGCCACATAGCTATGGTTGTTGTCACGCAGTTGTCACGTAAGACTTGTGGTTTTGGCAACCACAATCGTAGATGTGGCAACCGAAAATTATTAGTTATACCATATTTTACTATTTCTGTGGTTGTCACAACCATAGAGTTTTTTCGGTGTAGTATTATGATACATCTTCTTATTATATATCTTCTTCTTGAAACTCAATTTCAACAAAATCTCTTGTTTCAGGTTCCAGAAGATTAAGAACTTTGGACCAAGTGCATCAGTAGTTAGCTTCGCCTACTTCCAGGCTTTCAAGTTCCCAGATAGTATGAACGTCCACTTCCAGTGCGTGATTCAAGTATGCCGATACAACTGCCCGGAACCCAAATGCGGTCATCCAGGTCTGGAGTACGGTGCACCGGCTGCAGGAATCTCACAAGACTACGGAGCACCGGTTCACCAAGGTCTTTCGTCCGAATATGGAGCACCACCAGTACCTGAATATGGAGTTCCTCCTGCTTATCCTGATCCACGACATCCCAGTGGACCGGCTGGTGCATACAGGTAAAATTATAAAAAAACAAAATAAAAAGAAATGAAAGTGAAGACTCTTCCGTAATTGTATACCTTATCAAAATAAGAACAAGATCTAATTCTCTCAATTATCTCAATTATTATCTTATGATTCTCTCAATATCATCTGAATATTAGCAGTTTAGAAAACAATCTCTAACTTCTTAACAAACCATGAAGTCCGCGAGTTCAAGTTTATTCATCCGTGAAGGATCTTGAAGGACGTTGGATGACAGCAACAATTGCTGAGATATAAATCTTTGTAAAGATTAACTTCGTTATATCTAGATTATTCAAATCTTTGCCTTTCGAATAAGTATTTCCTCTACAGGCTTTCTTTATCCTGATGGGACTACATTTTACACTTTCTTCTCACTTGGGTCTACAATGTTTAAAATCAGCTCGCGACCTAGAATTTTAATAGTTGTTTTCCACCTGAATTATTTTTGGAATATATATAAATATATAGGTACAATCTTTCTTAAGGCTAACAGCACAAACAAGTTTCACTTTAGCATCCTTAGCAATGCAAATACAAAGCAGTTGACCCAGATATCATAATTCATTCGCATTGAAGTTTATACAAAATTCATGATTTGTTTTTCTGAAAATGAATTTAGAAATGAATTTATAAAATGAATTTTTTTGCAGTGAGCCGAACCCTGATGTAGTGCCAGCACCTCAAGCTCAGACATCTTCATCGTCACCAAGCTCGACGCCAGGAGACGCAACAGCAAGCAGTTCTCCACAAAGCACTCAGGATAATATTCACCTTCCACCACCTCCTCTTCCAGGACATCCCGCAGGGGCTTATCAGACCGTAAAGAGAAAAGGAAACGCTGGCTCAGAAGAGCTAGAAGGTAACTTGGCCACCCTCGGAGGACGACCGAGGTCGGTCGAAGGTCTTCCAGCAGAACTCAGAGGTGCCAGAAGACGAAGACACATTTTGGATGAAGATGATCTCTCCGTAAGTATCGATAGTCAATTATCAGGGTGGCCACAAGATTCAATTATTCAATTTCCCTGAATTTTCCCTGAATTTTCCCTGACTTTCAGACAACTTTCCCTGACAGAAAAGTATTAAAAATGCGTATAAATTTTCAATAATAATACTATTGAAATTTTTTAAAAATTTCGTATAATATCACTTTAAATCTTGCGAAATTTAAAATCACTTCACAAAATTTAACATTCGTAAAAATCTGTCAAATTGACAACAACTTTTGAAATCTCTTAAAACTCATTGAAATTTCCTGAAATTCCTAGAAACATCTTAAAATTCCACGAAATTCCTTCAAATTTGTTAATATTTCAGAAAAACCCTTAAATTTTCACTAATTGTTTTTAAATTCCTCAAAATCATTTAAAATTCCACTAAATCTTTCAAACATTATAAAAATCTCTTGTAATCCTTTCAAATTCCTAGAAACCTCTTAAAATTTGTTTAAATTATTGAAAATCTCTTGAAATCATTAGAAACCCAAAGAATCTCAAAGAATGCCTAGAAATTCTTTACAATCCTTCGAAATCGTTGGAAGGTTTCTAAAATCTGTTAAATAAATTATAAAAGTTATATATGTAATACGACAAAAATAACATACTTAACATAAATGTCAATTTCTATTTTTCCTGACAACTACTCGCATTTCCCTGACTTCCCTGACTTCCCTGACATGTGGCCACCCTGATTATAATTAGCTGGTGTCTTCCAAGATTATCTGTTATCATAAATGGCTTTAATTTAAATGTTAGTGATGATAATAATAATAAAAAATAATTATTTTTCAGGACGTCTTCCACACGGTGACCATGGTCACGTCGCACGTCTACAAGCGAGCAGCTCAAGAAATGACGGACGTAAACACGTCGCGGATCATCCAGGTGGTTGCACCAGGTGATGTAAATTTCGCCCTTGGTTCATCGAATGCCAACAATGACACGACAGTAGTCATCCAAAATGCAAGCTCATCCCCTGATTCCGAGACAATCTGCATGTCTCTTCCAGGCTTCGTTGGAGGTCTGGTGATGCTCCTCTTGGTAGTAGTTGTCGCCTCCCTTGTCGCAGCCTTCCTCTTCGTTCGGGTGAGGGCGATTGATCGCAAAAGCACCGGTATGAACAGCATGAACTATGTTCATTCTGCTTACATCACCGAGAACCCTGAACTCGTCAAGGTCGCCAACTGAAGAGATGAATGGAGAACATGCAGAAAACATGCAGGGCATGTCGACAAGGCATATCGAAAAGAAAACTCTCGAAGGTCCTCAAGGACCTTTTTATGAAAGGTACCGAGGAGGTCGAGAGTAACATGTTCAAAAAGAGTCAACGACTTCCAATGAGGACGTTAACACGATTGCGAGGTAGTTCTTCTCTCTTTCTCCTTTTCGTCAACGCCGTCATTGTCATCACGTCTCTTATTCGATCTTTGCGTTAAAATTCTTCTCTCTTTTTTTTTCTTTAATCGAAAAATCAATTTGAAAGCGGTGGAACGCTTTGCGAAGTATCTCTTCTTTCATTTTTGTACCTGATATTTAATATCGAAGATAACTTGTACTGCATCGAGCAAAATCTATTCCATTCAATTCAATTCAATTCAATTATAATTATAAATCAGAAAACAATTAGAAATCTGCCTTTTTTGAATAGTTTAGTTAGTCTGTTATATAAATTCTTCATGGATACAAGGGAGCGATGATTAAGACAATCAAACAAAGGGACAATTGAGTTCAAAGTGGTTAACGATACAAGGGACTAAGAGAGGAAAGAAAAAAGAGTCTTTGGATAACAGAGGGAGTTTCGTGTACATAAAATATCTTGTGGTTAGAAGTGCGAACGACTCGAAAAGAGAAGCGATACGAAAATTAAGAAAATGAAAGTCTCCGATTCGTCGAAAAACTTGCTCGACAGTTTTCTATTGTCTAAATTAGCGACGTTCGTTGTTACAAGTTGTACAGAATGAGGAGCTGAATTCACCAAGTTTCTTGAGGAATTGGAGGTCTGGAGTCTCGAGGAGCTGTGTAAATACGCTGTAGAAGTCAATGTGCTTCTTGAGACTTTAGCGTTCGTTCACTACGTTTATAATTAATATTATTTATATTCACGAGCATTTTCTCTTCATCATACCTCATCCCCTTCGAGCTTATCTCTGATAAACTCGACGAGATTCAATATCATGAATCTCTAGTTGACATCTCCGTTGAAGTATAAAGTCTGTACGAACGATATTTTTAAAATCACTATAAGAATAATAAAAAATATCGATGGTATCGATTTTAAATCCTGCTATTTATTATATTAATATTTCAAATCTTCCCAGAAGCATCTCATTTTTTAACATCCTTGCGACTAACGCGGACGGGCTCGCGAATTTTTATGAAAGTTTTGGGCGGCGATGTTCGTATTAACTTAACTTATTGTTCGAAATTTTTAAGTCCCATTGATAAAGTCCCAACCCTTAGTAATTAAGTCTCTACGATGAATATTCCTGGGATCCTGGAATATGTTAAATGTACGTGTCTTAAGTACACATAAACTCGATTATATTTACACGAATACACACATCCAATCGCAGACAACGAAACATATACACTTATAGATATACAAAACCTCGACATGATTATAATGATTTTGATAATTATTTTAATTATATGATAAATTTTATTTATAAAGATTTTCATTTTTTATTCTACACTGTGATCCCTGTCCTCTATATTGGGTTGAAGTTTCAGACGTCTAGTTTGACGGATTTTTTTTACTTTTATATTTTTACATTTTCTGAATTAAGAATATCAAAAAGCAGTTTCCAAAATCATTTTATTTTATTTTTATTCACTAGTAGAAATTTATTTGGCGTTGTTCGGGATTTTAAGAGAATTCAAGGGATTTTAAAAGTATTTTAAGGGATTTCATGGGATTTCGAAATACTTTAAACGATTTCAAGATATTTAAAATAATTTTAAGGATTTAGTAGGGATTCTAGACGATTTACAATTTTTTAAGGATTTAAAAAGAATTAAAAAGATTTCAAGGGACTTACCAAAATTTTCTAGTTATTTAAAATGTTTTATAAAAAGGTAACAAATATTAGATTAAAACAAAATTTATTTAAAAAGTTCGAAAACAGCTTCAAAATATCTTTTAAAAATCTCTTAAAATTTCAGGCAATCTATCAAAAATCCTAAAAACATCTTGAAATCCCATAAAATTATTTAAAATCACATTATTATTAATATATTATTATGAAGATTATTATTATAATTTTTAAATTACAATAATTTTAATTTTTTATTATTGAAATCTTATGAAATCCCTTAAAATCTCTTGAAATTCTATGAAATCTTTCAAAATCCCAGGCAACACCAGATAAATTGCTGCTGGTAAATAAGTACAAATAGGTTTTGGAAACTTTGAACAGATTTATTGTTGATATTTTTATTCCAATAAATCTTTTAAAAAAATCATGAGACTAGACATCTGAAACTTCAACTAAATGTCCTCTATTTAAATATATATGTATAAAACTGAATCCCGGACAATGCTCAATAAATTTCTGCTAATTAGATTCTAAAATATTTATTTTATAATAAAATATTTATTTTTGATATAATTCTGATTATAAAACCTCCTGCAGAGTTAAAAGTTTCATAACATAAAAAGTCCTTAAAAATTTATTTTAGTAATGTAAAATATTGATAGAAAAATGTATTTCATTTTTATGTACTATAAAAAGTACTTTTTTTAAGACTTTAAAAATGGTTTGTATTTGGATATCATGAAATTTCGTGAGTTACCAATTTTTTTTGCCTTTGATTGAGCAGTTATTAAATCGTGTATATTATGCTCGCTTATTGTTTCTTTAAGTTCATTCAGAAATCTGCACCTGGAATATAAGACTCCTTACTTTATTGAACTAGGGGTGCCATTGTGAGCACATTCTCATCACACTTCGCGCGCTTGCATTCGCTTACCAACCTTCATCGCTGCTATATACTTTTATTTAAATTACTTTATTTTCAAATGAAGAAGAAAACTACATAATTTACTTAAGGTTCTATCGACCTTAAGGAACACATTCTCATCAGTGCACATGCACTTCGCGCTCGATATTTAAACCTTCTTTAAAAATCTAAAATTCAAATTTTTAGCCAAGTAACGCGTATCATGTTATTTGGCTAAAAATGTTAAATTTTAGAATTTTCCAAGAAAATTCAAAAAGTGGTTATACCAGTCTTATAGGACGTTCAAAAAGGAACATTTTTCATCTTTTAACTTTTTTTCATAGCGTGTGTTATTTAGCTTAAAATTTTTATTTTCTTTATTTTTTTTGAATTTTCAAAATGTTATAAGTCTGACAATTTTTGTTTTATCGAAAAAAGTTATGATGATAAATTGTTCGACTATTTAAGTACTACGAATATCCTTAAACAGAATTTGTAAATTAAAAGAAAATTTTTTTAAAAAATTTTAAAAATGATCCAAATTTTTTAATTTTTATCAAAAATGGCTGGTTAACGAACTTGACCTTCATTTTAGGACACTAAAAGAGTATACCAAAGGCCAAGCAAATCGGTCAATTCTTTCAAAAGTTATTGTGCTCACAAAAAAAATCTACAGACAGACAGACAGACAGACAGACAGACAGACAGACAGACAGACACATTGGTAAAAACATGTTTTTCGGGTTCAGGGGGTCACAAAACGTCGACATTTGACAAAAAATGGGGGGGTCAAATTTTACACAAAACTAATACATTCTCTGATGAGAATGTAAAAATTGATTTGAGAGAATCATTTTTACTTTAGTAATTCTGCTTTCAAGTTTGAGGAATCCGCATCGTATCTTGATATTTCTTTATTTAAATTCAATTTAGTTCCTAGCTCAATTCTGAAATATTTTTATTTATTTAAGTTATTTCTTATTATTTACGAAATACTTATTCCAACTGTTTATTACATTTATTTTATTTTGTATGTATGTTTACCTTATGCTTTTACCAACAGCCAGAAATTGCAAATTGATATTCCTTCTGTCGTGAATTCTCAAACACAAACATTTATTTATCTTTAGAAAAATTGCTTTCATCCAGACTGATGGCTTATCAAACTTACAGGTTTCTTTTGAATCAGATCTGCTTATAATTAATTACATAATTAATTATGCTTTCATTAAAAAAATCTTAAAAATTGCGATAAATTAATTTGTTAACATTATCAATACCTATGTTCTTCAATTTCCTCGTCATCTTTCTCTTTCTCTGCACTCTTATAGTTTTTCGATTCAGCTTTTCCTTTTTTATCCTTTTTACTGCCACTTTTTATTGATTTGGGAGTCTCTTTACCTGTGGAACTATAGCGTTTTTCTAAAAGTATTATATATATATATTTTTATGAAATATCGTACAGGCAATTTTTTTCAGAAGAAATTATTTACCTATTTTGAGATTTATTTGTTACAGGGAAAAATTTGCTCACTAAGTGATCTGCAGTAACTTCCTGTGTGAAAATGGTAAAAAAATTACTCAGTTTAAAAAAACTTATAATTCTACAGCTTACATTAGCAACTGTTTCTAACTCAGGCTCTCTTGAATGTTTGTTCCAAAACCAAAAATATGGAATTCCCACAGGAGTGTCAACACAAATTCCACCAAGTTGATTGTAGGACAACCTAAATTAGTAGTCAATGATAAAAAATCCTTATCCCATAAATTAAAGAAGATGTAATAATATTATAATATAAGATGTAATATAATAGGTATGAAAAAATATTTTCATACCTTATTTTGCCATCTTCATTCATAACCATTCCATTTCCCATTGAATCAAAAATAGCTGTAATTTGAGGCTCTCTTGAGACTCCTATAATATCCTTTCCTCCGGGCGTGAAGACGATATATAGTGTGATCTTAAAAACGATTAACGTCAGTCAACTAGACACAAGACATGTAATTATTGCGGGATATAATTCTTTACAATCTCTAAACAATTACGATTTCGTTTCTTTGATCTGCGAACTTCAATAGCCAACTTGCCGTTTGGATAGAAAACCTTACCGCTACCATCGGGATGGAAGTCAAAAAGAACTTTTGTCCTATCTTCATCGTAATACTTACTTCCAGAGAGTTTATAAATCTCAAACCTATAAGTATTTAACGATGAGCATAAAAAATAAAATAAAAAAATAAAAAGAAATAAAAAAAAAAAATTTTGAGAGAAAAAAAGAGTGCTCAATCTCTAAAATGGAAAAGTCATTTCAAAAGAAAAGTTGTTGACACTCCATGAAATATTTATGCACTCGAATAAAATATTAGTCTGATTACCAATCCAAATGTGGTTTGGCCATTTGTGTCTGGTATTGGACAATTTTCCTGGTCGACCTTTTAGTGGGCATTACCGTCCAGCCAAGCTTCGCGAAGAGCTCGTTCGATAATTGGTACTCGATCGGATTTGGAGTACCTGCAACGGGAATTCGGCGAGGATGAGCCAAAACCAGCACGGAAGTGCAATGCTGACAATAACTCATATTGCGTAATTCCGTGCTGGATGCAGAGTGTTTGCCACTTGCTTTCACAAAAATATAGGGATGTGAAAAATGTTATTTCTACTGGAAATCATATTTTTTACATTTCAATCGACCTTACATAAAATTGACCTGCATTTATTGGACACAATTTATCAAAGTTTATATCTACCACAAAAAATGATAAAGAAAAAATATCCACAATAATAAAATTGTTCAAAAAGATAAATCAATAATCTAATGATAATTTGATGATAATGATAATTAATTCATGAATTCATCTTACGTAAATCTTTAACAGAATGGTCTGTCGACTTTCTACTTTTTCCAGTCTTTCCATTTTTTGTGCTTTTAAGCGTTGACGACATCTTGCAGATAAACACGAAAAAATATTTTATATATCACTTTTTTCATAAAGTAGAGGTTATTACTTTAGATATTTACGCACATTTACGTCAATTTACGTTACTGTATGTTTGACATAATTTCGATGCTTTTTTGTTTCTTTTTCCAAATGTAAATGTTTGTTTAATATTTATCTTCATTTATACAATTTATATTTGCATCAAATGTGAAGAGGACCTTGATATATATTGAACGAACTGAATTTCATTTCCCTGGCGTCATTCGTTTCATATTCGAATGAATATTGTAGACTGCCGAGAGTCGCCAGGAAAGTGAGATAAATTATTATTTTGAGGCCATAAAAAGTTCTATAAACATGACAGGACAGGCACTTTTCTAGTGAGGGTTCTTCTTTGCACTCCACTTCTAGTCCCAGGGGAAGTGGTTATCTTTAAAACCTTTTATCCCACAGTCGCCAATAGCCCAACACCAATTGTACCCTTACATATCTTTCCCCTTTTTCAACAAAACGAGGGCCGATAAAATCACTGCAGTTCATATTCCTGAAATTTCCAACTTTCTTTTAATACAATACAATATTCCAAAATGATTTTCATAAACGAATAATAAGTTTTATATTATTATTATTATTATTATTATTATTATTATTATTATTAATATGATTATTATTATATGATAAAAATACGAATTCATCAAATTTTCATAAACGTTTCTGGTACTGCGAGTTCTCTTGAGGTACAGAACGCAAAAGCGTTTTAATAATATCTTTTGACATGCAATTTTAATATTGTCAGTGTGGTATGGTATGCGAATATGAGGGTCCATTTTGGCGATATATAATCGCGCCATATAACGTAGTGCAAGTACGCGCGAGGTTACAGACGATTTTATTAAGAAATTCAAATTTTCTGCCCTATCCTCTACAACTTCTTCTGGCAAATAAATGAGAAACTTGTTTTGTTAGGTAAAAAGTCTAGTGAACTTATTTTCGAGGCAGAAAGTAATTGCATAATACCAGAAAATGCATAGAAATGCTTTTTTTCAGTGTTTCTTTAATTAAAGAAGTTTAAAAAGCATAAGATTTAACGAAAAAGTACAAAGCGGCTTTTGAGTCACACTTCTTTGCAAGATAGGTATATAAAGGCAACATCCTGCCCTTAGGTTCCAAGAATTTCCTTTTCCTGCGGGAAATGTACGAGTCTTCCTTTGATCCTGTAATTGGAAGTGTTCAGGTCTGAAGGGATTAATTACAACTTTGAATTGTGCTCACGAATCTGAGAAAATACACCTTTATCATTCTTTTAAGTTTACTTTTGCGAAAGTATAATTAATCTCAGGTTGTTATACTTTTCTTTTATATTTTAAAATTTATTGCCTCCTACTAAATATTTCGCAATTGATTTATCGATTTTATTTCAATTTTATTAGAGTTTGGTATTAACTCCTGAGGATTTGAGTACGTACTTAGCTCAACATTGGCACATCTTTAATGTAAGCGAATAAATTCGTTGCCATGAAAGTTTCACGTCTCGATCCAGCGAAGGGTGTAATCCTAGAGATTTATATCCCAAACCAGCTTCATGCGCGAGCTTTAGACTAGTTGTATATAAGTTTGATGTTAGCGAAAAGAATTATTATTGAAGGAATATGAGGAAAAGGTATGAAAATCGAGGCATGTGTGTGTGAGATTTAAGACATCTGAGCAAAAGTGAAATAGAATAAAATGGCCACTAAAAAAGTATCGTAAAATCAGTACAGATCATAAAAATATTCCCAAGTATCTGGAGTCGATAACGACCCCATGTAAAACGGACCGTAAAATTCTATTCGACCCATCATGAGTCCCTAGAGTTCTTTCCTTTTGATATTATCGATATTCAGAAAGCAATTGTAGACTTCTATAGCGACTGTTGCAAATTTCGAAATGGAACTTCGGCACTACGTTATCCAGGAATGAAAAAAAAAAAATTACCTCGCGAGGAAAAGATATCAAGATCAAGAAATTACGAAATATTTTTAACAATTCAAAATCCTTAGGATGTTTTTAACGGATTTCAAGACATTTTTATTGGCTTTAAGAAACAAGAGATTTTGAAGAGATTTAAAAACACTTCAAAAGGATTTCATTTGATTCAAAAAAATTGAAAAATACAATAATAATAATAATAAATATAATAATAATGTCTTAAGTTGGTTCGAAAAGTTAATGAGCTTTATTTCGAGACTTCTAGCGACCACTCCAAATTTCGAAATGGAACTTATAAAGAAATGAAAAAAAATTAAAAAATTAAAAAATTAATTAATTAATCTTATGTTTAACGTTTATGTTAAATATAAAGATTTAAAACAAAATTATTTTTATGGATTTTGTTTACCAAAGTTGAAATCTGTAAGTAAAATTTAGTACGAAGGCACCCATCCGACTAGAACCGAGCATTAATTTGCTTAACTCAGTTGATCGAATGAGAACCGTTAAATCAATTCATGTGTCCAACCGGACAAAATAATTCCACATTTTATAAAATATAAGTGTATCTCTAACAGATTTACAATATTACCAAAAAGCTTCTTAAATTGTCAAAAAAAAATGTTGATGCGTGTTAATATTATACTTTACCAATAAAAATTTAACCGGTATTTCACGGGATTTTAAGAGATTTCTAGTGAATGTAGGCAATTTCAAGGGATTTCAAACTATTTTACGGAATTTCAAAGAATTTCATAATATTTCAACGAATTTCAAGAGATTTTAAGAGATTTAAAAACACTTCAAAGGTACTTCATTTGATTAAAAGAAAATTGCTAGTTGCTTCAAGTGTTATAAAAGGATTACAAAAACTAGATTTAAAAAAATGAAAAAAAAAAAAAATAATAATAATAATAATGTCTCAAGTTGGTTCGAAAAGTTAATAAGCTTCATTTCGAGTTAATTTTATCCCTTTTTGGATTACACGTCTGGTACACGCAATCATTGAAAATTATTTTCTCGTCTGAGGTCTCTTTCTTTTCCTCGGCTGGCCAATCGAGCGTTGTGCCCAGCGCCAGCAATAGAGATAAACGTAAAATCTAACTGCCCACTTCCTTCTCGCCTTCTTTACTTATTTCCTTCCTTCGATCCTCTAGTTCTGGTAGAATCGTCCTCGAAGAAGCTCCATCGAAGAGAAGCACTTTGCTCAGATGAGCTTTTTGCCTACTATGACCTCAAGACGGTTCTTGCACTCACACAGTCGGATTTTACATTTTACTTTATACATTCAAATTGAGGGAAATTTAAAGTTTTTCACCGTACAAGCTACGCCAGATTTCAATTTGAGAGGTTTTACTGAGGTTGAATCTTGGATCTTTATTACTCGAGGGAACTTTTAAGGTTTAAGGAAAATTATATTCATGAAAGAGTAGATAGTTTAATACATTTAACTTCTTTGCGATGGATTAATAAAATCTTTCATTCAGTAAAATTGAATTAATATTTATACGAAAACTTACACGTCAAATTTGTCTGGAAATTAATTAGTAATGAGTATACAATTTTTTTGTTCTTAGAAAAAATCAATTAAAGGGAATATCAAAATGCAAGCAGTACCCAAGAAAGGTTCAATCAAAGGAAATAAAACTGATAAAAAACAGAGCCTCGACCTTTGGGTCACTAATTCCATTTCATTACTGTTAGATAAAAGCCATGAAAGCATCGTAAAATAATTGAAAACGTGTTTTGTTTTCTAAAGAATGGTGCAGTGCGATCAGATGGGTAAATTTAAAAAATAGTCTGTTGGTTGTTGGTACAATATTGAATACGTATTAATAATAATAAAGCATTATTTCTGATCTTTTGTTTTTCCATGTTGAAATTCATAAGTTTTGAAAGATCTCAAATAATTTTCAATGATTTTAAAGGATTTTTCGAATTTTAAAGTTTGTCGTGGATTTTTCTTATACGGGATTTCAAAAAATTTTATAAAGAAATTTTTAAGAATTCTAATGGATTTAAATTTTTTTTCGTGGAATTTTAAGGGGTTTCGTTTAATAAATTTTTAGAGATTTTCAAGAATTTAACGAATTAAAAATTTTAAGGATTTTTAATATTAAGGATTTTAATTCGTGGCAGAGACATGTTTTAAGAATGGAAGATTTTATGAGAATAGAGAGAACTGAATCACGCCTGCACAATATGTAACTAAATTTGAGGATTTTGCTAAGTTACTTATACATACGGTAACTTTTAGTTTAACAATTCAGGATGAGAAGATCACGTTTAGGGATAACGTGCCAAAGTATCTCGTTAGTTCAGAACGAGCTAATCAGAATCAGTTTCCATTGAGCTGGCCGAGACGGTTTTGAATATTAGATTAAACGTCGGTCGATCCCCTGTCATTAACTAGAAGATGCTCTAATCAAAGCCGATCCAAACTTGCAAACCATTCAGCGGGAGGTGCGTCTTATTAAAATTTCCCACCCCGCCTAAATTTATTTACCCCAAGGACAAGAGATTATGTTATGCAAACGTATATATACAAAACGAAGGAAAAATAATTATTTTTCTTTGAAAATACTAATCTTTCTTATGTTCACAGGTAAATTGATGAAAGAAAGAATTATTATCAGAATTATACTTACTATCAAAATTATTTTAACAGTAAATTATCCTCTTGGATCAATTTTCTGTTTTGAAAATTAATTTTTTGTATCCTGTTTTGATATATATCACGAAATTTATTAACCATACATTTTTAAGGAATGAATCTTTTGAATAATATTTTAATCTTTGAATCTGGTTGATACGTATTTGTTACAAATATAATCCTGTTTTATTTTAGAAATTGAAGTAACTAATTATATTTTATATATTGGATATTTGGATATTTTCTTTAGGTAATTGTTAATAAATTTAATATACTAGCTAGCAAATCAACCTTCAAGTCATTCAAAAACCAATAAAATCATCATCATCATCTTTTTTAGAGAGCTTCAAAAGGTTTCTAGAAATTTCAATGGACTTTGACAATTTTTTATACATAACTATGCAACACTTTTAAAGAGAAGATCTATTTTTTTAAGCATGAATTCGTGACTTTTGATCAATAAAGAAAATCGCTTTGAAGAGGTCTGTTGTCAGCAATTCGGTTCACGCTCCATTTATCAAATGCCATTACTCATTTCTGGTCTGTTAGGTTCAAACAGATCGTTTACATGAATGCTAGATACATGCTAATTTTATCGCTCATACTGACAGTCTTTGAATGTTTGTCGAGAAAATTATCATCGCGGAGTTGACAAATATTAACACTTTCCCATATTGTGAAATGTGAGATATGTTAATAGTTAAGAGTTAGGAGTTCGAAAAGTTTAAGTTCTTCTTTAACATTACTTTCATCCTTTTTATACTAAATTCAAAATGTAGTTCTTATTATCAAACTTCAATCTACAGTTAGGACCATTTTTTCAGAGTCGATAGAAGAACCTTAATATTTTTTGTTTGCGCTGATCGTCATGCATTTAAAAGGGAAAGGCAAAAAGTGGGTTCAAGATCGTTTTAGATTTTTCGTGGTCCTCGGAAGATAGGAGACCTTTTGGTCGACGAAAGTGGGAGTGATAAATGCTTCAGAAGCTCTTGTCATGACAAAACGTTGTGGGGTTGAAAGATCACGATCCAAGAAGGAGTTTTCCTGGACTCGAGTCTCAACGCAGAAAGACTTGGTGGTGGTTCACTCTTTTATCCAGCCGCTACCCGAATACAAACGACCTTGCACGAGTTATCGTTCTACGAAGGGAATTTGGCGAAGATAAATTAAGTATGAACTGGCTGGCGATAAAAATGGTCTAGGAACTAGGAATCGCTTTTATGCATTGCGACTTTTAATGCCTTTCGAGTACGTGAGCTATGAGGCATTTCCTCACTTTTTACAAGTTACTGTTATATTCTTTTCGTAAACTTTTTGAGGATTGTAAATAATTGATCACCTCTTTTAAACTATAATGTTATATAAAGCTGTAATCTTATATTATAAAACTATAGTTTATACAAGATCCAAGCTTCATGATTCATAACACACGACGTGTTTACGGTAGGTCAGTTTATGGCAACTTTATAGCAATAACAGTGATATGTTTCTCAGTGCATGAGAATTCTGTCCAATAAAATAGAATATATCGGCAATAATGCACATTCCAAGATGCTACAGTGGGACATAGACCAGATAACAAGATTCGTTGTTGGAAATCCGAAGCAGTGGTTACGTAGACTGACAGAAATCCAGAAATCCAGTAATCCAGAAATCCAGAAATCCAGAAATGGTTCGTGGTGGATCTCTCTTCTGAGATTAAAAGCTAGAGTTGTTTGCTATCCTTTTACTACTTCCTGTCTCTCGGTCCTTATACAGTGCATGACTGCAAGGAGACCGATGCGACATGTATACGGTATACAACAGGATGGCATCCAGACAAATTTCGCAAGCCAAAAGCTCGTAAAAGCTCGTCCGACCTCTTCTATCCAAGGATGACTGCGATATTCAACCCTACGTAGGCTCCTTTCACCCTTCGGCTCCCCTACGTCTGCCCTGTACTTTTTTTATTGCCCTATATTCTAGCGCCAGGAAAGTTTCAATGGACTTTACTCAATAGCCCATGCTTCCTCGAGTCTAGGCACTGAACTAATAAACAATAAATTCCTCCCCTCTTTATGATATTATGTTAACCCTTAGTCAGAGTAGAGACTAGATGAAGTTTGTTCAAATTGGCGCCGTTTATGGGAGGCATAGAGGAAATCTCTTTGGGTAATTGGAATCTTTATTTCCTGCAATATGTCATTTCGACATATATGTTGCTGTTTTATTATGAATCAGAGTTGGGCATTATTCGACTGATATGAATTACTCGAATGATCTAAGAATTAAAATTTTATTCGTATTAGCAAATCGATACGTGCGCGATTATTTTGTTTGACTTATTTAGTCACCTTACTACGAAACTAACTTTGCTAATAAACAAAGAATAAATTATTTTAAGTCTTTTAAAATTT
>CAJFCP010000043.1:33248-92212 GCA_904066005.1 Synergus itoensis | reverse complement strand
CAGAAAAACGTAAAAATCTTTTTAAATTCCTTGAAATTCATTGAAATCCCTTAGAATTTTTTAGTATTACTTGCAATTCTTTCAAGTAACTTAAAACCTTTTAAAATCCTTAGAAAATCTGTAAAATCATTTAAAATAATTGAAAATTCTTTAATAATTAATAAAATTTTTTCTTAAATAATTCCTTAAAAATCCACGAATTATTTAAAATGACTTAAAATTATTTTAACTCTTTTAAAATTCCAGAAAAACGTAAAAATCTTTTTAAATTCCTTGAAATTCATTGAAATGCCTAAAAATTTTTTAGTATTATTTACAATTCTTTTAAGTCACTTAAAACTTTTTAAAAACCCTAGAAAATCTGTAAAATCACACAAAATAACATAAAATCTCTTACAATCATTAAAAATAACTTTAAAACATTTGAAATCTCTTAAAATTCTTTAACTCTCCTTAAAATCACTTAACATTATTTTAAGTCTTTTAAAATTCTACAAAGAACTTAATAATGACTTAAAATCTCTTTAAATTCTTTGAAATGCCTTAAAATTTTCTAGAATTAGTTAAAATTCGTTAAAATCACTTAAAACCATTTAATCCCTTGAAAATCTGCGAAAATCACTTGAAATCCCTAAAAATCGTTTGAATCTTTTGAAATTTCTCATAAAGTCCCTTATAATCACTAAAAAATTGTTTCAAATCACTTCAAGTGACTGCAGAAGAAGAATTCAATTACATTAAGAGATTTCAAGTGAAAATTATCAGCCATATATTACGCATTTTAAATTTGTAATAAATTGTCCAGCTTTTTTTATCTAAGGAGGAATATTTTTAATCCATCCTTGCAGTATTGGTATTGTCTCTCGTTCAAAGATGGCTCCACGTTCATATAACACAGCCATATATACCATTTACCTTTCTAATAAATAATCCATGAAAAGAGGTTCCCTCGAGCATCGATGCCAGTATAAAATACTCTACAGCAGGAAATGTGGAATATTACATTTTGATGTGAAGCTATAAGTTTGCATGAACATTCACAGACTTACTGCTCTATGAAGTGCTTCATACTTCAAGAGTAATGCAGGATGTACTCGTTATTCATTGTTTTTATACTTCAGCCAATAAAATTACTTCTATTGTATAAAAATACTTTTATTGTATAAAAATTCGTATTATTCACAATAAATGCAAATTTTCTTGTTGAATACATTTTTATACAATTTATAGCATATAATTATTTAATAGGATTCATTTTTTGCAATGGATCAGTAAAAAATTGCTTTCCTTTGAAACGGTATTGACCAGAAAAAAAGAAATCAATAAAAGTAACAAATGAGTCTGGTTAGAAGTACACTCTTGGAAATTGAAATGGACAAAAAGATATGTACGTACAACGATGCGATAGAATTTAATTTCTTTTCCTCACTGACAAATTTTCTCTCTTGTCGCAATTTCAATTTGCAACTTGTATTAAAATTGCTTCAGAATGAAAACTGAAATACAACTCGTCACAGGGTTTGGAACGAATGAAAACAAAAAGTTTTCATTTTAATAAAACCCGTTATTGTCTATGCATATATACGTATATGTCCTATAGGACATTAAATTTTAAAAGAAGCCTTCACCATTGAAATTAAATTACGATTCTGGAAGAGTATATAGTGATTACATTTAGAGAAGCTAATATAAAGATTAATCATCTAATTTAAAATCCATTAGAGAATGATTTTAATACAATTTAACCTGAGACAAAAGGCAATCAAATATTTGATTTGTGATATTTGAACCACATGTATAAGTTTCAAATATATCGAAGTATGTTTACTTTTCCAATACGCGAAAATGAACAGAAGGATCAAACTTCCGGATATCGAGGCAAAGATTCCCTGAGGATGCTTCTTATGTGTAAACACAGGAAATATGGAGTTCCTAGCATCTGTAAATATAGAGGGAATTTGACGATTTCAGAATGGTCGCATGACGAGACTATTTGTCGAGCACGATTGGCTCGCGACGGAAATAAGCCGAGAACCCCGTCGGAAGTCACGCAAAGTGGCTTAGACGCAAACAACCCCTGCAAGAACGGAACTATTAATTTAATACCGGCGAATCATTCTGTTTTCGATCACAACTTTTCAATAAAGGCCACGAAAGCCTTTCATCAAACATAACTTAATGTGCTCTTTCTCTTTTCAAGTTTTCAAAGTGATCGAGTTCGGATAGTTCGCGTAATATTATTAGCGTAAATATTATTGACCCTCAAGGGGTCTATAATTCAAAAATATGCAAAATATAATTCAAAGATGTACTGTGAATCAAATGAAATCATAAATATTGTAAACAATTTTAAAAGCACAAGAAATGTGTAAAATATAAACCGAAAATAATGCATTCGAATCACGCAAGTAGAACAAAAATTTACGTCACGTAGCTTCTTCCGAAACATGCTCTCTACGTTCCCTGCACTTTTAGAATTTCTGGCTAAGTGCAAAAAATTCTGGCGGACGGTACACAAAAATCAAGGAAGCTTTTGGAATTTCTATTCAAGAACACTATTCTTTTTAATACACTAATAATTCTATTCTTTGTTTCTTCTTACTTTTCTGATTACGTTTCTGATTACTGTTTTGAGTGGAAATTTTTATAAAAGAAATTAATAAAGTTTAATAAAGTTTAATAAAGTACAGCAGTAGGTTTGAAGTTACACTTCGTGTTAGTCAACATTTGCTCTTTTGTCGAGAAAATTGCATATTCTTTGACTAGATGTGAGGAATCCTGCTGACAATTTCGAAAAGAAAGGCGAGTGTTCATCCGACGGTAATCTAAGCTCTACCAGATCCCTGGCGCTCGAGAGCAATTATCTCTTGCCCAACGGGAACAAAGTACGGAATCGCATTTCGGCGTTTAGTCAATGTGGCACGGACTGATAAGAAGACCCTCTTCAGTGTGTCTGCATTCATATATATGCGTGCACTCACTCACCCTCTCAACAATGGATTCCCGAGTATCGCTTAATGCACCTGTGCTCGTATTCATAGGAATGTCCGATCCGTACATGGACTTATGTTCTCCATTTTGGGTGATTACAAAACCCCATCTGAATTTGCATTAATAATCCCAATGTATGGAATAGCGGAACGTATTCTAGAACCCTTTGGAAAAAGTAAAAACCCTAATTTTCGATGGATAGAAATGAAACATTTTTCAGATTGATTATTATAATATTGCAAACTAAGAACTATGGTAGTTCAATCAGAACTACCATATTTCAATCAGAATGAAGGGTTTTCTTTAAAAGAATTAGTAGAATTGCAAAGAAAATATTTGATCAGATTTAGAGGGAAGAACTTAGAATAAGGTAAGCTTAGAAATTGAAGGAGACAGAGATTGAAGAAGGGAAAAACCAATTGAGGGGATAGGATGGAAAAACACTTGGAAAAAGAACGGTCCAATGATATCCTGCCAGGTTTAATTCGCTTAAGTAGTTTCTCTAGTTGGTGTGTGGAAAGAGGGTTGTGAAAACATGATTATGATAAATCTTTTTCAGTAGCCTTATAAAGTTACAGAAAAAGAAGCATTAAAATGATAAATGAATGATGAATGATGAACTGAGAAAACCACAGAATTAGGAATGCTTTTTATATCAATGTCAAAAGCGTCTGTTTTCATTTTAAGCATATTTTTTCTTTGTTTTTTTTTTTATACAGATGCCAAGTCAAGGTGATTAACTGTCAGGGAAGTCAGGAAAATGTCAGGAAGCTGCGTGTAGTTGTCAGGGAAAATAGAAATGGATATTTATGCCATGTTATTTTTTTCGTATTACATATGTAGATTTTATAGTTTATTTAAGAGATTTTATAAACTTTCTACGGATTATAAATAATTTCTAGGCATTCTTTGAGATTCTCTGGGTTTTTAATGATTTCAAGAGATTTTCAATAATTTTGAAGGATTCTAAGAGGTTTCAAGGAATTTAAAAGGATTACAAGAGATTTGTATAGTATTTAGAAGATTTAGTGGAATTTAAAAGGACTTCATGAAATTTTAAGAGATTTTTAAGAAAGTTTAGGGAATTCAAAGAAGTTTAACCCTTTGCACTCCGTGCCATTCGAAGTCCATTTAAAATGTCCCATGAGAGGGGACAGCGGAGTGCAAAGGGTTAAGGACTACTTTTAAGTAGTAAAGGTCAATGCTTAGTCAGCCAAAACTCTTGAAACAGTGGCGGCGATACAGGATGAATTCGAAAATTCGAGTGTATGTAATCGACTCTGGATATATTATTATTCTGCTAGTTAATTGATAAATTAAGTAGTAAAGGTCAATGCTTAGTCAGCCAAAACTCTTGAAACAGTGGCGGCGATACAGGATGAATTCAAAAATTCGAGTGCATGTAATCGACTCTGGATATATTATTTTTCTACTAGTTAATTAATAAATTAAGTAGTAAAGGTCAATGCTTAGTCAGCCAAAACTCTTGAAACAGTGGCGGCGATACAGGATGAACTCGAAAATTCGAGTGCATGTAATCGACTCTGGATATATTATTATTCTGCTAGTTAATTAATAAATTAAGTAGTAAAGGTCAATGCTTAGTCAGCCAAAACTCTTGAAACAGTGGCGGCGATATAGGATGAACTCGAAATCTGTTCGAGTGCATGTAATCGACTCTAGATATATTATTCTGCACATATTATCATGCAAAATTGCCGTAGTTTATACAGGGCTTATTAAACTTGTGTAAATACTAAGGGAACTTATAATTTAGTGTGCCCTCGAGCATACATATGTAGAATGCCACGTACCCTTTTATACGTGCTGCATATGAATGAAATACGTGAATGTGGGGAAAGGGTGGTTGCCCAACGAGCATATAGCCAGTCGAGATAATGGACTTTTAATGCGGCATCGCTTGATCTGCGAGTTGAGTTGAACCAGCGATCTCGAACTTGCAGAGAATTTCCATAATATTCGACTGGTCTATCGACGTCGATCTGATGAAACAAAGCCATGGTTATTACCGTACGCGCGTCCATGCGTGTGGAAGCTCATCGAGCTATGATTCAATTGATATCTACCGCTTTTCCATCGCCATTCGCTCTACTCATTTCGGACCCATAAATTGAAATTTTGTATCTGGACATTATAACTTTACCATTTCGTTGCAAAATTGAACCACCGCCAGTCGTTTATTGCGATTTGTTAAACCGCTTAATTCGATGTACCGGACATTATCGAATTGAATGAGAAATAATTCACATACAAGCATACAATGAATTTGGAATTCCAATTTTCGAGGAAAACGGAAATAAGAGAGATATAGAGGGATTTCAGTTATTATTCGCTCTGGAGGGTAATAGTAATTTGTTTTCATCAATCTCTAAAACTCGAGTGTTTAATTGAAATTGGCCGAAGGATATGGATTTTAATTTTAACACTATCCAATTATAGGATCTGTTTAAACGGATATACATTCGGAAGAATTATCAGAAATTATAGAAAATATTGAAATTCCATTCGGAAGCATTTTAGATATTTCTGAAAAAATTTCCTTGGAAAAATTACACTAGACTGAACTTTCCTATTCTCGTCGTTACATAGTGTATCCTGATAATATCGATCGCTCAGTGCTTTAGAGGGCCATCTATAGCAATTTCCCTATAAAGGCGTCCGCTTAAACAGCGTTTCGTTTATCCTAAAAAGTCTTTGAAGTTTAATCGTGTGCACCAATGCTCATCGAGGCTATTGAACCTTTTTGTGATTTTACAAAAATAATATACACGTACATATCATACCCGATTACACATATCAAATTTTCTTATCAGAATAGAATAAAAAAAGACTTTTAAAATTGAAGACGAATTCCTTGTGTCTCCAGAACTAGTTAAAATTGACTTTTGCAATCATATAATTCCATATCTGTGTTTAATATTACCTGACATTTTTTTTTCATTTTAAGCTTGAATGCAGTTGAAAACTCTCGTTTAATTAAACACAGACGATATTGACGACAGTTCTTCGAACTTTTCAAACTGTCAGCGATGAACTTCCCTGCAAAGTAATTTTTTTCTGCTAAAAGTAAAACTAAAAGAAAGGCGAACGATCTGCAATTATTCACCGATAGCTGTACTGTTGGGCTGGATTTGATGGAGTTAATTAATCCCTCGTTCTAATTAAAGTCCCCTTCGAACGACACTCTGATCCGAAGTTAAACTCGCGAAGATCAAACCGTGAATCCGCGCGAACTGTCCGGAACAGAGGGGATCGTCTGTTTAATTAAATTCAACCATTTTCAAACGCAGTGATGCAGCTCGTCGCCCGATTCCAAGGGCGTTCGAGGCTAGTCTGATAAATTAATTCGAGCCAACCGCGAATTTCTAACTATGTATGAGCAAACATTATCGATTCATTTCTGCCTTTTATTTGAAGTGTTGCCAGTTTCCAAAACTAAATATCGTTTCTTTGCAATCAACTGCTTTTAATTTATACATATAAGAATATTTTTTAAGTCCCCAGAGGTTACCGGCCGACTAAACATGGATTTTACTACTTTCCCTCCACTGACTGACCACGCATTGACCTGTACTACTTGACCCCCTCTCCAGATCCCCTCACTCTTATTCCACTGGCTGACCATACAATAACCGTTACTACTACCTATTCCCCCCTCCTCTGACCCTCTAATGAATGCTATTTTTTTGAATATCGCCGTGGCTGCTTTTGGAGAATTTTTGGCTCACTAAACATTGATATTTACCACTGCTTCACCGCTGGCTAACCATACATTGTCCTGTACTACTGGCTTCCCTCCCTCTTCCCTCTCATAACTCCCACGTTATCAAGCTTTTATTTCCTGTCCTTCTTTTGGATAATCGGTCATTGTATTACTGAATTATCTTTTCTAGTAGAAAAAGAAGAAGTGGTGGAACGAGATGTCCCGAAAATATCGCAAATAATTGTTGTTGAGAACGTAATCGACGTAATCGATGAGACTTAATCTTTTAAAAATCCGAAAAATGTGTTTAAATTCCTTAAAATTTTACGACAATTTTCAAAATCCTTTTAAATTCTAAGAAATCTTTTAAAAATCAAAAAAATCTTTTGATGTTCCTCAATAAAATTCCCGGAAAAATTGTAAATCCTTAAAATTCCATAAAGTATTTTATAAGACATAAAAATCTATTCAAATTCGTGAGAATCTCTTAAAATTCGTTAAAATTCTAAGATAACACTTAAAATACCTTTATGTCTTTTAAAATCGATTGAAATTATTTAAAATCTCGTCAAATTTCACGAAATCCTTCAAAAAAAATCCACAAAATCTATTAAAAATCAGAAAAATATTTCGAAGTTCCTCAATAAAATTCCCCGATAAATTTAAAATTCTTAAAATTCCATAAAATATTTAAAAGTCGTAAAAATCTCTTGAAATCCGTTAAAATTCGTGAAAATCTCTTAAAATTCTTAGAAATCTCTTAAACTTCTTCAAAATTCTAAGCTTAACATTTAAAGTTCCTTAAAATTCCTAGAAACTTCTTGAAATACCTTCAAATTCTACGATAACATTTAAGATCCGTTCATATCCTTTAAAATCCATTAAAATCTCTATTTCAAATATTTCGTAATTTTAAAACAAAATAATCACGAACATTATTAAAAAAATATCTGAAAAATGTTTCTCATACATTTAACAGTTTCAGCAGAAACGTTTTTACTCTCTTTGCATAAAATTAGAATTCAATTTATTCTAAAGCGGACCGGCTCATCTGATTAATCCTCGATGGACGACAATTCTGAAAAAAAGGGAAGTCACCATCCCACGGTTGTCAATTCGGCTTTGGCGTCGAGAGACCGTCACAGAAGGGTCGGGGGTCGCGTAGCACGATTTCCGGAAATTCGTCGTTTGTATTCGTCGCTTCGTCCTTTGGCGGAACTCAAAATCCTGCGCTTGCGCTACAATTGCACCGAAATCCACACGTCTGGTGTCGTTTCAGTTGCACACCGACGTCCAAGTCGATGGCGCCAGTTTTCCCTCGTGCGGAGAAACACTGCCTGAACCCGCAGCAGTTCGTACTGCACTTGAAACGACATTCATCAAACATAATTTAAAAAAACAAATATAGTATTTCAGTTGAAACAATGATACATGTATTAAATTATTTTTTAAATTGAATAAACAGTCGTTTATTCAAATTGAAACAATTTTCTTCCAATTAAATGTTACGAAAGTTTAACTGCCTTCTAGGTGATTTTTTAAATTGATATTTATAGTAGTAATATTTTTCTATCAAGTTTTACTAAAAATATACGAAACTTTCAAACGGTGACAAATTGGAGTGATTTGTTTTCGTATGAAAAATATTCTCAGTACGTAGAAAGAAAAGAACTTTGTTTTGTATTCATGGTAAGAGTCGCGGAAAATGTCGGAACAGCACGTGACTATTGAAAAGAAGAGAAGTGCTGTGGTTATTCGATCTTTTATCGTGCGATGATATCAGATACGTGAAAGTGCTGCGGATGGGAGGGGTAATCGAAAGATGTGACAATGCAGTTTGGAAAAAGGTCTTGTTACCTTCTTCGTTTCAAATTCTGCATTCTCCTCGTGATTGGATGCAGCGATGGGTATTTCAATCTCTTTCTTAGCCAATCACAGGTTAAGAAATTACTCGGTTAGTAAACATTACTTAATACATAATTTAAACATTACTTAATACATAACTTAAACATTACTTAAAATACTCATCCTAAAAAAAATTACATATATGCTTCCACTTTACGAAATTTCCTTTAAATGATTAAATGCCTCTATTTTTCATTATATTAACAATATTTCATTTACGTTGGGAAATAGTTTAGTTGATTCTATGAATTATAATTAAAAATTTTACTTTTAATTTACCAAAAGCAGAGTTGGGCAAAATAAACGAGAAACGGTTTATCGCGAATGCGGAATAAATTCTTTTATTCGTCATTCTCTTATGTCATTCGTCATTCATTTATTCGATATTCCCATTAATTTTTAACAAATAACGAATAAAAAATAGCTGTGCATATTTTTGTCAGTGCTAAATATTTTATAATTGCGAAAAAACGCCAAAAAAATTAAAACGAAATTTTAGTCCAAACATAATCCAACCTTATGATTGAATTTCAAAGAAAATCAGAAAAAAAATCTACACTTTTCGGCTGAATTTTGTTATGCCAATATTTTTAGATTTAAAAATGATTTTAGCAAAAGAAGTGCAGAGACGAGAAATATATCAGCGAATAAAGTGATAAAGTAAAGCAGCTTATGAATAAAAAATAATTTAATAATGGATCAAGTGGTTAAAAAATGAAGGAATACGAGTAAAATTCTCATTCATAGTTCTTCGAAATAATTTATCGATGCAATGTTGTCGAACTCTGACTAAAAGTTTATAAATTATAATTCCGAATAGTCTTTACTTTTTTTACTTTTTTTTTAGGGTAAAATATTTTAAAAATTAAATTAAATAATAAAATTTTTTACTTTGTAAATGTTGAATTCAATTTGACAGCAGGAGGCGTTTTTACGGACTATTTTAGTTGGTATATCGATTGCTATATGAAACATTTATCATTAATAGCTGGGAAGCCTTAACAGTTTGTAATCCGTTCGTGTCTCTTGTCTAGTAGGGTAGGATTTGGAGAGATGGCAAATTAAAAAAGCCGAGCAGGGTAAAAAAAAGTAGTGAAACGACCAGTATTCAGTATTCACCACTTGTGTTAGTTGACTGGCACCGAATAGAGTGTCATTTCAGTAATTTGCGGCACGAGGCGTTAGTTTTGATGGCAGATAACAGGTTTGGTGTATACGCGGTGATATATGTGTGTTTCGACCACCCCATATTACTTTATGACTCCATGATTCATATCTCGCGCACGAGCGGATCTTCCCGTGGAAAAGCGTATTTATTGCTTGCATCAACAAAGTCACGTGACTTGAAAATTCAGCTCTTTTAATGCCCAAGATTTATAGCACCATTCACATTGTGTAGTAAATACATAAAAGATCACATGGGGTAGTTTACTTCTACTTTCAAGGCTGAGTTGCTTACTTCATAAAGTATTAATTATTATACATATTTTTTATTATAAAAATGTAGGCTTATAAAGTATATTAAAAATCATGTGAAAGAAAAGGGGGTTGGAAAGGGAGCGACTTATTTAACAACTGGGTTGAAGTTTCAGACGTTTAATCTGACGAATTTCGAAAAAAAGCTCCTAAAATCATTTTGTTTTATTTTCATTTACTAGCAGAAATTTAACTGACGTTGCTAGGGATTTTAAGGGATTTCATGGGATTTTAAAAAGGAATTTGAGGAAATTTCAAGATCTTTCATGAAGTTTTAATAAATTCCAAGGGATTTCGAAATATGTTAAACGATTTCAAGTTATTTTCAATGATTTTAAGCATTCAGTATTAGGGATTATAGAGAATTTACAATTATTTAAGGATTTAAAAAGGATTAAAAAAATTTCAAGAGAAAATTTTTACTGCTGAAGTAAATGTACTATTGAAGTAGTCTACCTATTTTTTCAATGATAATTGGGATTGTGATTAACGATAAACCTGCATTTATAGATAAGACTTGAAAACTTGGAAAACTTGACAGGAAGCTTGCTTGCGGTAAATCTTGCGTTAGTTCAGATTTGATACTTGGAAGAAGTAAGGCCGGTATGAGCGTGAAGAAACCCAGGGGCAAGTTTCGTTCGCGAAGCCCTCGAAAGTCACTTAACTTAGATTGCAGGAGCGAAATGACTTTACTTTCGAAGAAACTTCCTACCTACGAGAAATATCACGATTTCTGAAAAAAAGTAAATAAAGTGGACAAAATTCCCCCCAAAAAATCTAACGTTTCCTAAAAAATTAGAGAATCAAATTGCCTAGATACATTATATTAAAATCCTCAAGTTGAAACAATTTTACATTCTTATTTTCACCCCCCATCATTTTTTAAATTCATTTTATAAAAATGTAAAAGAACACGTTTTATATAAAAAATTAAGATACATTTACTTTAAACTTAAACGTAAAAAAATACATAAACTTTTATACGTAGTTGGATATAGTGAGAAAAAATACCAAAATTCCATTTGCTATAAGGTTCACTCTATATAGCTTAAGTCATATAAAATATACTATACGGCAAAGAGCACTTAGGGATTTTTTCTTAGTATACAACCTCTTCCCGTGTAGATTGTGATATAGCTGAAATATTCCTTATTTTTAACTAAAAATACTGATAAGAACGAATGGAAAGACTGTAAATAATAAAAACATTAACTTTCCGATAAAAGATTTAAATGGCAGCTTTCCGGGTCAAGCATTCGATTTTGAATGCATAAAATCTCTAGTTTCAGTGAAAATTAGTTCTAATGAACGTATTTCAATTGTAAAGTACCCAAAGAAACCTTCTTGAAACTGAGATTTAAATTTTTGACGTCTATCACTGATTACACACAATGCAAATAAAATTTTCATATTCTTTCACTTTCATGATCATTAAATCGAACATTCGACCTCGAAATGAGGAACATTTCCATAAAAATCCGACAGCGTTATCAATTCTCTCCTGAGCGTCGAAGGGGCATCTCGCAATCGCGATGGAGTCAAATTGATTTTTAATTTACTTCGGGTGCCGGGTCGATCACGTGAATTCATGTTTACTATGTCTGGACCACGAACCAACCGATAAACAACTAACGATTGAAACGAACCATTCCGATGTACGATGTAGACACGAATTCGTGAAACGTACATGACCTGCGAAATCAATCGCATTAAGTATGCAGTGACGCATTTGTAAATAAATTTTATAGCCACGCGAAATTCAATTTCATCGCTAATCATCGAGTCCTGAAAATTCCGATCCTCCAGAGAAGGAATCTTAATTTCATCATAAAATATTGCATTACTGATATGCAGACATTTGATAACTTTGTGATTTTGTGTACGTTATTAAAGAGATGAAATATCATTGGAAAGAGAGAAAATGAGATAAAAGGATTAATATTTGGTTCTCTTTGCATCCACTGCAGAGTTGGAGATCAAAGAGTAGAGAAAAGCAATTTCCTCTCTAATATTGCAAGAAGTGTTTACCAAGCTAAGAGAAATTCTAATTACAATATAGATCTTGGTTGACCATCAATTACGCGATGAACGCATTAATTAATCTATATTATGATGGGTTAAGCGCTTTGCAATAGCACCTCGTTAAAGATATATGATATATGCATAATTGCATATATATAGCTATATTATGTACTTGCTCAACCATAATAACCATATCGCGTTATCGCCTGGATGAATTTCTGTTAATGCTTTTGCAGCAATTAGGTAAAGTTTTCATTTTAAACCTCCAATATTCACATCAGTGTGTTACCTTCAAGCGAGAATATTATTCAACCAAACTGTTACAATTATTAATTAGATTTTATTTAAACCTTTAAATGTTGGTTTATATACTCGGGACAATTATAGCCTAGAATGTTCATATTTCGGTTGCTTCAACATGTGAAAAATCATAAAAATCCCTTAGAACCTGATAAAATAATTGAAAATGAAATTGAAATGAAAAATTTAATCTTGTGGCCGTCCTGTATTATCATTAGTTATTAAATTTATTATAATTAATAGTTATTAAAGCAATAATTAATAAAAGATTCCACAAAAGTCTTTATAATCCTTCGAAATTCTTGGAAATAAAAAATCTTTTAAAATCTGTTAAATAAACTATAAAATTTATATAATATGACAAAAATAACATGGTTATTTTTTTTAAAGCATTACTGAGTTCATGTGAAGTTGATGTAAAAGCTATTTCTCTTTTTTAAAAACAATAGTGTGAGCTTGTTGTTCACACTATTGAAAGCAGAGCTTTCAATTTTTCCTTGTCATCCTGAATGTGAGATATTAAATTTATACACCGTTTTTGCATGAAATTCCATTTTTACAGTACGTAAATCTGAATGAAACAATTGAAAATAAATTGGTGTATTCATTAATCCATTTCCATGTTAAAACGTTGTAATATCTCATAACAACATAAAATAATTCTGGTACAAGATAACGACGCGTCGCGATATTCACCTAGTGCAACAAAAGCAACGAGAATCAGTGGCTCGTTTCACGTGGAAATTGATATTACGAACAAACGCTGACGTTGCTATTTACGCCCCGTCGCATTGCGATTTCTGTACAACGCTTTGCATTCGCTTCGTCTACGTCTATGAAATTCGTTTGAACCATTCATGTCAATAGTAGACGATAATTGGATCCAGTCTAGCGTTTACGGGTCGTCAGATATGAATTTCATTTAAATTATGAACTGGAAAAGGTGGTCTCGAATTTTTTAAACATTTACTAAAGCGCCTTTTATCGAATTATGTAGGTAATGTGACTGATTCAACCCTCGATATTCCCCATTGCACTTAAAAGAGGTAAATCAGATTATCGGAATGCGTTGTACTAAAAGACATTGGGGTTGAAGAGGACACATAAAATTGGATTAGAAAAGATATATTATGACTGAAATATGATTTCCTATGGCTTGATTAGTGCAAATGTGCTTATAATTATAGCATCATAAATGCGAGGAATCATAATGGCGAGGAGTTCATAACTTCAAGATATTTCTCAGGATATTGCGATGACTTCAGAAGATTTCTCTGATTTCAGGAAATTTCAAATAAATTTCAGCGATTTCAAGTGACTTCAAGTGAATTCATTTGTGTTTATGTGAATTCATCTGACTTTATAAGAATTCACTGATTTAAAAAAAAAATTTACTGAATTAAAGTCATCTGAAGTCATTGGAATTACCCTAAAATTTCATAAAGTCATTAAATTCTTCTGAAATTCATTATGTAGTCATTCGAAATGATTATCAATTTCTATAGTCATTTGAAGTGACTTTAAATTATTTTTAGTGATCTTAGGTGATTTTAAGAGACTTTGAGTGGTTTCAAATGATTTTAAGAGATTTCAAGTGATTTTACAGTTTTTTAAGGAATTTTAAAGGATTTTAAATGATTCTTCGTGTTTGCAAAAAAGGAACGTGTAGAAAAGTAGAAAAGAGATGAAATGATTTGTCGTGTCTCGTCGAATAAAATCAAGTGCGTTGCAAATTGTGGAACTGTCTACTCCCATTCATGTATATCGTGAATGGCCGACCTGTCGAGCGCTATCAACGAATGAAATCTGGCTGTTGGTGCGATATGCGCGTTGCAGCGAAAATAAAATATCGAGGCGATAGCCATAGGAAGATCCGGTTGGAATTTAGTGGATGTATATTCTGGAAAATAGGTTTTCACGTTTAATGCATCTAGAATTATCAAAATTTTATTCATGTGAAGAATTCTTTTCTAAAAATATATATATACATATAAAAAAAACTATTTTATTACCGTTACTCCGTTACTTAAAAAAAAAAGTTATAGGCTGATCTAAAATTTCATTTAATAAATGGTAACATTTATCACTGTGAATAATTCTGTTCCTAAAATATTCTACAATGTAAGAAATCTAACTATAGAGCTAGAAATAAAATCGAGCTAAAAGTAAAAAATTTTTAGCTTTTAATAAGTAAAAAGATTTATGATATATTAAACTAAATTTCCAGAGAAGGCATCTCTATCTCATGAAATTTGATTATATATTCACATTTTCTCGCAAGTATATTCAGTGGAAGCTTTCACACTATGGTAAGCAGAAGTGAAAAATGCTTTTCGACCATTCCCTTATATAGAACCCGGTGAAAATATTGCCCAAGAAGATATCAAACCGAAATTCATTTATAAGTCGCAACTTATTAAAATATTGAAACTTAATCAATTTTTCTTCACTGGTTTTAGTGAAGTTTTAAGTTTTTTATAAAAAAATTAATTTAGCATAGGAAAAAATACTAAATAAATACTAAAGAAGTAGAATCTGAGGGAAAACACTCGATTATGAAATTTAAGGCCTGTGCAAGGGATAAACGCGCGATAACTCGTAGAGAGGTTGATATATTATCTACTTAATGCAAATCATATTTCAGCAAAAGTTCATTCCTTTTGCTTAGCACAGTCTGCATTCGTATATTTCCTACTTTATGAACATCCTGAGCTATGTGGTCATTAATAACATAAAGCTTAGGTTTTGTTTAGACCGCTTAGAATTCCTTGCACAGAAATTACGAGAAATGAAAGCATATGAAATTTATAAGAAATTTTAAGAAATATTCATCAATACTCTTAAGCTTAAAAGCACTGAGAATTTAAAAGCAAATCAGTAATGCGAAAAAGTGTACAATTTTATGTTAAATTAAAGAACCCTTCTCCGATCATTGATCTTCACCATTTTCTCTAAGTAATATAGGGAGCGCCTTTTGCGTTCGACTTCCAATTAAAAATTCCAGTGCGCCTAATTATCGGAACTACAACTCTCGATCAGGGACGTTTAATTAAGAAGTCTCTGGAGACGATAGGGAAAAATTATTCTTTCTTGGCTTTAACTTCCCCTTCTGGAAAATTAAAAATTCCTCTGCGTACTATTAGTTTTTTACAAAGTATTTTCCGGTATATTTATTCACAACTCTTTTATTTAATTCAAATATGATATTATATAGAATATTTTATATAGAATATATTATATATGAATCTTATCTAAAAACTATGTTTTTTATCGTAGAGCACAATTGATGAACCTACGTTGCCACTGAATACTCCAGTAAGTACTTTGAAGTGGGACATTGCCCTCCAGAGAACCTAATGGATACTTCAGTACCACTCAGACCGATTAACGATCCAACAGGATCGTTATAGGATAAATCGTTGGGCGACAAACGTAAATTATCTCTCCTCCGAGCGAGAAGCATCAGTTTGATTATCACCCCAATTTATTTAATTGGATCAAATTTCAGTCAAGTCAATTATTTTTTGTTCCACGTTCCACGAGTAGAGTGTCTTTCTAGTTTTTTAGACAATGTTTCAAATTGATGAAAACTAGAGAATAATGTGGAATGAGATTGTTGAATTAATTTCCAGTGTCATTTATCATTTAAGGACACTTTCCCGCATTTCATGTAGATTCAAATCCCCTGCTTTTCATGATACATTTTACAGTCGCGCACTCATGTTAATTCCATCCTCTTCACATTTTCCTCTTCGAGGGTTAAAGCCTTTCCTTTTCATAACGTTCTCACTTCCTTTTTTTCCCGTTCGTATCGGTTTATTCCTCATAACTCCTCTACAAATTTCTTCTCCATAATTTTTCGATGTATTCATTCGAATCAAGTGAAAATAACTAATTTAAAGTTGCACTCGAAGTGCATGAATAATTATAGCATACTGTGAATTATAGCATAATATAAATTATAGCATAATACATATAGATTTTAGCATAACTAGCAAACCAATACGTGCGTTACGCCCACGATAATTTATTTTACTTCTTACAACTTCAAGTCATTCAAAGGTAGGGAATTTTAAGGGATTTGAAATGTTTTGAAATTTTGAGGAAGATTATGAAGTTTCTAAGAACTTTAAGAGATTTCAATGAATTTTAAGCGATTTGGAAGGTTTTCGTGAAATTTTAAGTGATTTTAAAAGGTTTCTGTGTGTTTTAAGAGAATTTTAAATGTTATCATAAAATTTCCAAGAATTTTTTAAAAGAATGCAAGAGATTTTAATAATTTTAAAAATATTTTATGGGATTTTTAAGAATTTTGTGAAATTTTATGAGATTTCTAATAATTTGAAGGGATTTTCTGATTTCTAGAAGATTTTGTAGAATTTAAAAAAAGGATTTTGAAGGTTGTTGTAAAATGTTAAAGGAGTTTAAGAGATTTTAATTGTTAAGAAATTCCAAGAGGTTTTTTGGAATTTTTAGAAACTTTTAAGGTTTTCGTGAAATTTTTTTGCGCCATTTGTTTGTTTTTTTTTCTTTCAACTTCAAGTCATTCAAAAGGTCAATTAGGTTTGCAACAACAATGTATGCGAGATTTTGGAGACATTTCGTGACACCACTTTTTTAAGATAAGATATAAATTACAGTTATGAATTCAATAACACCGCAATACTTTTCAAACTTTGAACTATTATATTACGTTGGGATTATAACACAGCTTGAACATTATTATTACTATAGCTGTGCCACCTTACCTCCCCCTGTATTTAATATTCATACTTCTTCATAACTGATAAAACGTCTCATTCCGTCTGACTTATCTATCCAATGTTTCACCAAATACAAAACCTCATTTCCCTTTATTTCCTCCATTATACATCCTCCATTTGGTGCTCTGAAAAAGTTGAATTTGCCTCTTCTCAGTTTTCCCCACGGTAAATAGAGAAGCCGATAAACAACCACTAAACAACGAAACACAGAAAGCACCTCCCTTATTTGTTGAAAATATTACTGGAAAGGGGATTCTTCTTAGCGGTTGGATAGCGAAGAAAAGTAAGAGTAAGGTGGTGTGGAAGCGGGTTTCGAACGGTTTACAACGGTTCGAGAAATACTCGCGATGCTACATTGTGCAATAAAACGCCGTTGGAAAGACTTTAGTGAAAGGAGAATTGTATTTTAACTATCGCTGTACTTGTTGGTGTGAAAGCAAAGGCAGCTGCTAATGAGCAAAATTCTATTCAAAGTGTCCACTCGTGCTGATGTTCCAAATAAAACAGCTGCACTCTAATTAAAACGACGATTTCCTTTTTCTTCTTCTTTTTGTATTATATGTTACATTCTTTGTTTGAATTCAAGAATTTTCATCCAGAATTTACGATTTTAAGTGACGAATGGTGTCTGAGTAGGACAAATATTATTGTTATTTAAATATTTTGAAAGTAATTCTTAACACGGAGAATGTTTTATAAGTTTATTGAAGGACCCGAGTCTTAACTTCTTCTTTCATTTAGAAATTAATTTCAAGAGATTTCTAATTTTAAGGGATTTCAGGACACTTCGTGCAGTTTTAAAGGAATTCATGCAATTTTAAGAGATATTTAAGAATTTTGTGGGATTTTAAGGGATTTTAAATGTTGTCGTGGAATTTCGCAGTATTTTAAGGGATAATAAGGGATAAAAAGTTAAGAGATTAACGTTGTGATATTCTGAGGAATTTTCTAATAAGAGATTTTTAGAAATTTTAAGAGTCAGTCAAAAAAAGTAACTTACCCAAAACTGTTAACAACAACAGTGAAAAAGTACTCACATAAAAATTGAGTAAAACCATCGAAGCAATTTGCACTATTAACTTTTGAATTAGGCAGCTTCCCCTGCGAGAAACACTTGAAACTTGACGAGAATTACGAAAGGGCGGATGCATAGCTAATGAAAAGGATGACGGTTTAATTGAATATTAAAAACTCTATTTGGCGAGGAGATCGCGGAAAGCAGGAAGAGTTATTGAAAATGGATAAGGGTATGAAATTGGCTGCGACTGATTTTAATTAAAAACAAACATTGCTCTAACTAGAAGACGACGTTCTTTCGAAGACCAAGCCTGGAATGTGGAAACAAACGATCATTATATGTTTCAAACACCAACCCTTGTTCTTTCTTTCTTCCCTTATTGTTTCCTCAGCTTTTCCTCTTTTCCAAATGTATCCTTCGATTTCGAATCACAACCGAGAAATCCTGTCTTTCCCGCACTTTTCTTTCTACTTTTTTCTTGCCTTTTTCAGTTTCTCTCTCATTTTCCAACGAACGTGAAGTGGTTCACACGAAAGTGCAACCCTCTTTGAACGTTTCTGAGAGGGCTGCGTTTGGGAGTGCAGGCACGAGAACAGATAATTCGAAGCAGAAGAACCGCGCCGGAAGCTATGTCAAAATATAATTTGAGAAAGTAATACAAGTACACACCTTGTAAGATTGATATAATTAATGAGATAATTAATATTTATATTAATAATTTATAATTATATATCATTGCCCCATAAATGCCTAATTCTATTAAAATATTCTTATTTAAAATAGAAATCCCGACCAGGGCCTCGTCAGAACCCTATTGTAAAATAAGTTATTTGATGAAAATTAATTTTATTGAAAATTTGGAATTTTCACATAAAAAAATACCTTCTCATATAATGAGAATGTAAAAAGCCGTTTCTTAAAGAGGCTCGAAAAAGGGTGTAGAGTAAAGAGTTACTAAAAGTAACAAAGAATGGAAATGATAGGGGTAAGTATCAGCAGTTTTTCGTTCTCCCTTCTCATTTCTCTTGTAAAAAGTGCGGGACGGATTGCAATGGGTTGGAAGTCAACGTCTTGGAGTGAGAAAGATAAGAAAGCTCCCTGAGCTCACAGCAAAACACTAGCCTATGAATAAGCAAAGTCAAGCAAGGAAAAACCGAGGAATGGGTAACTTTTCTTCTCATGAAACTTCGAATTTCCCATTGAGACTCGTCAGTTCACGTATACTCGTATATGTACCACGAGATCAGGGGCTTTCTCCTCCAAGCAGGATGTACTCCTACAGGATGTTGTATCCTTAATGTATTTACCTTCGCTTCCAACCCTGATAATCCCCGCAGCTCTCTCTTATAATATCCTGTACCCAGTTCCTCGTAGCTCATCAAAGTCTGTTCAGTAAGCAAATTTCGAATCCTGTTACACCGGATATTGGTATTTTCTACCTAAACTTCGTACTTAACTTTCTCGAGACCTTTTATTTCGTACCCAATTTAATTTATAATCCTAAATTCCATAGGACTCGGGTTTCAATTAGATGACACAAACAGATTAGACACTTTCTGAAATATAAACAAGGGTTGAATTTTCTTATGCTTTAATTATAAAACGTGTGTTTCAAGATAGTTGAAAATTAATAAATAATAAAATAAATTTAAATAGTTAAAAGTTAATAGTGTCTGTTGCAAAATTACAAAAATTGCATTAGAAATTTTTATGGGGTTCTGACAGGGTCCTGATCAGTTTTCCCCACCTCTAATATGGCCCAAACCAGGATAACTGGAAAGGCCCACACAAGGCTTGTAACGCTTTGGTAGAATATTGCCCTACTTAAGGAAAACTAGCCAGGGCCTTGTCAGCATACACAAAAAATGTCCTGTCTAGGAAAAATTGGTCAATACCCCATCAGGATTAAAAAACTATTCTGCGGAATCATTATTCACAGCATTTGATTACTAAACTATAATATTTAATTTTCCGAAAACAAAAGTCCTATTATAAAAAAGAGGTATTAATTATATAGAAACAATAAGTGATTTTAAGAAATGTTTAAAGCAGTTCAAAATAGTTCACGAGAAATTCAAGATTTTAGAGTATTACAAATTTTTTTAAGTATTTGAATGTCAGGTAAATTTCTGTTAGTAAATTATAAAAATAAGATTTTGATTTTCTTAATCAAGTAAATGTAAAAAAATAACATAAAATAAATTCGTCAGACTAGACGTCTGAAACTTCAACCCAATATCAACAAATTGTTATTAATGAGATATTACTACTGTATCATTACCCCATAAATGTCCAATAATATAAAAATATTTTTATCGAAAATAGATAGCCGACCAGGATTGTAACAATTTCTGGACAGGAATGATCTGTTAGAATTTTTTATTACAGAGAAATCGAAGTGAGAAAAGTTGTTACGAGAAGTAATGATTTCAGTTCCCCTTGGACAGAGTTTCCGGTTTTAATTCAATTTTGTGGTCATTCCTGATACATGCAACCATTATTTATCGATCCATCTTTGTTAAGGAACCTATTAGAGAAAACAGCTTGCCATTAAAGAGGAATATTTTATCCCGAGGTTCGGGTGTCCCATGAAATTCTCCAGGGACAAAAGGAGCGCAGATACGTTATGTCCTTTCAGTGCAGATCCTCGCCAAATAGGAGGTGGGACTGGTGCTAAGTAGAAAATCGTGTCTGGCATATGAAACGGGCCCTAACGCAGTTGCTGGTTGCTAATGTGGGGTGTGGCAGCGTCTTGAACGTACTCCAAGGGCCACCAGAACCCCTCTCAGTAGGTTTTTGTCCTCGAGGTGCATCTACATCGGAAACGACTAAACTTAGTTGAAAATATATGCTTCCTAGTTCCGTGCATTCTTGCTCCATGCTAATGTAGTTGGATTTCCTCCCAAAAATACTTCTGCAAAGTGCAAATCGATAACTTTGCTCAAACTTCTACCATACTGTTTCCAAGTATTTATTTTCGAAGGAATTATAATCCATAGAAATTAGGAATTATCCATAGGCTTGGTGATATTCGTTCTATTTAATATTATTTATTAAAATAACGATTCATCTCAAAACTGATTGATTGAAATACATAAAAAGATATAGGCTTGAAAAATGCCCCTTAATATTTCCTATCGCTGAAAACTGTCATGTAAACAAGTCGAGGAAGCTTTCACGTTGGATTGTAAAAAGTTTATGACCCATAGATTTGATATGGAGTTGACATAAACCCAAAGGTAAGACAATATGAACTGTAGCGACCATTTCAAAGCCATCTTGCTCAAATCGCTCCTCTGGGATGATCTCATACATAAACTAGACGTCTAGAAGTCAGGAAAACATTTGAGAATTCTTGGTATATCAGAGAAGTTTCGGTATGTCAAGGCGTGATCTCAGGGACTCTGGAGAAATTCAAAAACTTTGGAACACCAGTAACAATGGAACTGGTATCGAAGTTTTAACGGTGGGATCTTTCATGTCTGACTCTAACTAGTTTCTTCTACTGAATCTACTGTTTTCCGGGAATATTAACTTTTATCTTTCTGTTATTAGAAAGGTTTATATTTTTCTCACCTGACTTTATTTTGTAAATCTAATAATCGTATTTCTTCGAAAATTGTTAATGAATTTGGAAGAATTAAATCTTTGGAAGATTTAATTAAACAATGTGTTCGAGATTTACTTAATGGTATTTGTTTCGAGTGAAATATTGGTTGGAGTTTCGAGGATGAGTTAAACAATACAATTGTAGTACAAAGCACAGTATAGATAGTGTGAAGGTAATACGAACAATAGTATCGAATCTCTCTTTGTCGCTCTCCTTCCACCTCGACCTTGTTCAATGCATGTAATCCCAATTTGAAATATTCCCTCCTTAGAGGCGCCTTATCACACGCCAGGGTGAAATGTCTGACTATAGCACACTACTTGATATAGGCTAGGTTACCAAGATAACTTATAGTTACGCAGACGTTTGCGAACGAGATAGCGAATTGCGTAGTCATACGTGAAGGCGGACGGATGACTCGAAATCGCTGGGGAAATTCAGATCTCTCGAGACACGTCTACCTACGGGATTTTCGCGCGATTCGTGCAAAGGGTGCGGAGGATTTCTCTTGATAAAGCTGGGGTGAAATGAAACAATGTAGATTTGCAGAATGGAGGATATTGATTCTTTAAATAATTTACTTGTCACGTTTGAAGGACGAGTCCACAAATATATTGCTGATGAAACAGTTCATTCAATTATGTACTCATTATTGGATCATCCATCTATTATCTATTTACATTATTTCTATTATTCATTATTTATAAGTAGATATATACGAAAACAATTTACCGGCGTCGTTCATGATAATAATAAATTTTAAGAGACTTCATTTTTTGATTCTTTTGAGAGTTTCATGCTAACTTTAAGTAATTTAAATGAATTTTTAAAGATTCTAAGGGATTTTATTTTATTTAAAGGAATTTCAAAGAATTTCAAGAGAATTGAAGGACTTTCAAGAGATTTCAAGGCATTTTAGGGGTTTCAGGATATTTTAAGTGATTTAAAGCAATTTCGAGGAACTTTTAGGAATTGTATAATAAGAAGTTTTAAGATTTTCAAGAGATTTCATACATCTTTGACATTTTAATGATTTTAAAGAATTGCAAGCGATTTAAACCGATTTAAAAAACGAAATTAGAGATTTTAAGTGATTTTAGGAAATGTCAAGAGATTTTGAATAATTTAAAAGAATTTGAAGGGATTTTAAAAGAATGCAAAAGAATTTAGTGATTTTCAAGAAATTTTACAAGACTTTTTTCAATTCCTGAACAATTCCCGGATTTCCTTAAATTTCCGCAGAATATTATATTATTAATAATAATTATATTTGAAAGTTATTATATTTCTTTAATTTTTTAATAGATCTTTAATTTTTTGTTTCAGGTCTCAATGCCGAATTATTCTACGTGAGAGAGGGGGTTATTAACAATTATGCATTGAACTTCGTGGTCCCAGTTCCAGTGCATTTGGCTGATTTGGAATTCTCTTGGCACAGCACAGTTGGCGAACCGGTAAGAAATTAGCTTCTTTATTCTTTGAAATAGTTTCTCAATTTGATGTTTAAAAATAAATATATCATATCAAAGATAAAAAGAATAAAATGAAATAAAATAATTTCAGGCTTGAATTAGAACACACAATAAGTGTTAGATATAACCATCTATTATTTCTAAAAAAGATGATTGAGTCGAAATCGAAATATCGTAACGCTTATTCCGCACTCCTGATTTCGTCGTTGTGTAGGTATCGATAGTGATTTTCGGCAATCGATACTTGCGCACGCTCATTTGAATTTTATTTTATCACGAGTCTAAACTCGAAATATATCGAAAATCTTGGTTTTGAAAAAGCATTTTTATAGTAATATTTAAAATAAACAATTAACTAATGTATTATGAGTAATTAATAAATGAATTTAATAATTAATTAACCGGTTTTTCAAATAATACTGTACACAACTATAAATGTAGTATTTTTTTTAGAAAAAAAAAACCACAATTAAACATCAATACAACTGTAAACGTAGTTAATTTTGAAAGAATCTAACAACTATTATTTTTTATAAATATATATTATTTTTGAAAATTGGTTAAGTTTTTAAAATTCATATCATGTTACTGTCATTCCTATAAAACTCAAATTTTTTGAAATAAAATTTTAATTATGACGGATAGAAAAGAAAAAATAAAATATCATAAATTATAACATTTAAAAAAAGTAAATGCGCGCGCCGAGCGCGCGTTTGTTCTTTTGAATAAATTGTACTGTATATACCATTTCTTTCCCAGATCCTATAATGACTATTAACCCAGTAATATTTACACAAACTCAAATATGTGTTTCTAATGACTAGTGACCTAATGGAACTCGGTTTAATTTATTGGTATTATGCCTACGTCACGTAATCAACTAAACAAAGTCTATTTTCGTTTATCCACTCAAGTTTAATAATTATCAGAAAAAAAAAAGTATTATAAGTATAAAAAAAGTATATCTTAATTGTTCAAACTCAGTGCAAACCACTGTTTTGATGCTTTCTGGAAATGTGCCCATGTAACCGTATTTACTTCTCTTTGAATTACCGAAATTCTGCATCCGACGACCAATTGCTTTTTTTTTGTCGGAGACAATTGCGTGCGATGTTTTCGTTGCGAAAATCACGACTTCACGTATACTCTAGTACTGTGTAAACCTGAAGGGCGGCCATTAACGAAGCTCGAAGCAACAATGCGGAACAAAGTAAACACGCTGCCGCTTACAATAGTAACAGTAGCAGACTGCTTGCTTTGGTGAGACAGAGATAGGATTTCCACCTGTCTCTCTCTCTCTCTGTATTTATCTCTCTCTCTCACTTTCTTTCTCTCTCTCTCCTCTCTCTCTTGCTCTCTCACCCTTGATGGCACACAGGGGGGTTGCCGGCCGTCTGCCAATGTGGTGGCGTCGCCGATAGCACGGCGGGGCCAGAGGATCGTATCAATACTCTATCAATATGAAATACAAACAGTAGAGGCATATGGTGGTTAGGTTTGTGCTCCCTTGCATCACCAAGGAAACGAAACACAAGTCCCCTCTATGGAAAGCGAAATGCTGATCAAACCTTCAATGACAAGGAAATGGACGCCTTGATAATGCTGCCTTTGCGTGCCGATCTGCTCCAAGTCAGAGAGGTCAAGACAAGAAGGAATTCTTGAATGATATTTATGATAATAAGCTGAAATCATCCATTCCTGACTGAAAGCGAAGGGTGGCTTAGCATGCTTTGGGATACTGATATTAGAGAGTTCAGAGTTGGGATAATTCGTGAAGTTCACGTGCAGAAATTTGGATAGGGCTTTGGCCAGTTTTCTGCCTTAGTTTTAATGTGGTCCTTATCAGGAAAACTGGAAAAGATCTCAGAAGGCGTGTCACGCTCTCACTGGTAAATATCCCATGTAGGAAAAATTTTGGTCAATACCCCGTAAGGATTAAAATTAAAAAACTATTCTGCATTCATTATTTTGTAATATTTGATTATTTAACTGGTTAATTTTCTGAAAACAAAAATCCTATTATAAAAAAGAGGTTGTAGTTATATCGAAACAAGTGATTTTAAGGAATTTTTTAATTTCAAACTGGAGTTTCAAGATTTAAGTATTTCAATAGATTTTAAATGATGTTAAGAACTTTAGAGGATTTTTAAAAGATTTCAAATTATTTTAAGGAATTTGAACGGATTTCAAGAAGTTTCGAATCGTATCTTCTTGATATCTTGGAAATCTTAGATTTCAAGGATATTAAGATTTCATAAAGTGTTTTAAGAGAATTTAAACCAGTGGTTTTAATGAATTTTTAAAGCATTTCAAAAGAATTTAGGGGAGTTCCAATATTTTAAAGTAATTTAAGAATTTTTTTAAGTTTTTCAAAGGATTTTAAATGATATAAAAAAATTGTTAAGGATTTAAAAAAAAATTTCAAGTGATTTCAAGGAATTTAATTGGATTTCAAGAAATTTGAAGGGATTCTAGAGAATTTAAAAAGATTTAAAGAAACTTTACAAGATTTAAAAACTATCAAGATTTTTCAAAGGATTTCAAATAATTATAAATGATTCTAGGGAACTTAAAAGGATTTCAACTGATTTTCAATAAGCTTCAAGTGACGTTAAAGAAGTTGTAAAGAATTTCAAAAGAATTCGATGAGCTTCAAGATTTTCAAGTAATTAAAAAATTTTCTTAAGTATTTCAAAAGATTTTAAATGATATTAAAAAATTTTAAAGGAATTCCAAAGAATTGACGGATTTTCAAGAATTTTCGCAAAAGACTTTTAAACATTTCAAGATTTCGAGTGATTTTAGGGAATTAAAAGAGATTTCAAAAACATCAAGATTTCCTAAAGGATTTTAAAGGTTTTAAGTTGTTTTAAAAAATTTAAAGCAATTTTGAGAGATTTAAATTGATTTTTAGAGGAATTAAAAAAAATCAAAATTGTTTGAGGAGTTTCAATTATTTTTAAAAGTTTTTTTTTTTATTATTTTCATATTTGTAAATATTATTAGAGATTTTTAATAATATTAAAAAATTTCAAAGGATATTCAAAGAATAAATAAAAAAATATAAAAATATTTTTATTGAAAATAGAAATCCCGACCAGCGCCTCGTCAGAACCCTATGTTAAATAAGGCTAAATGGGGCAATTTTTGTATGGTTTTGAGTGTCATTTCAAATTATCTTCAATGGGGTTAATTGGGGCAATTTCTACTAGAGATAATTACCATGAAGCACTTTTTACGAAAATTTTAGGAAATTTCAAACACGACGGGGAGGCAGAAAAATGGAAGAATGTCTCGACGGTCACCGTCATGCATTTTATAAAAATAACTGTCCTTTCACAGAATGCAATTTACATGTAAATTGCTTCTTATATAATTATTTTGCAATTTAAAGCACAAATTAAATTTTTTAACCTCGGAAAAATAAAAGAGGTGACAACTAGCTCGTGTTAGGCAAAAAATGTCTTGAATAAACGATATTATAAAATATATTTTTGTGCATATCAATAATTTTTAAGAATCTGTGAATATATCGAAAAAATATATCGAACCAATGTTTTAATCCAATATTATCGAATTAATATTATCGAACCAATGAAATACACAGCCATAATAGGTACAAGAGTCATATTTCTCATGTGACAAAGTAATCAATATAAATCTTTTATTCTTCTTATCAAAGTTCCTGTACATATTGTAGCTGTTTTCTTTAGATATGAATTATTAATACAGACAAATTATTAATGTTGAAGTAAGAGCACGTGGAAGCAATTTGTAGAATGTATCATTCATGGATATCGATTAGATCTGGATAGGGTCTAACTGAGGATAGACTTTCTGATTGATATCAATTCTTCTATACCCTATTCTAGCAAGATATACTGCCCTCACGTTATTATTAATGTACATCTTTTAAAGTAAAGCCAAAAGTATTGAAGAGCAAATAAGATATGCGAAATTTATAAAACTAGCAAACCAACACGTGCGCTACGCGCACGATTATTTATTTTCCTTCTTACAACTTCAAATCATTCAAAAACCAATAAAATTTTTAAAAGATTTTGTATAATTTTAAAGGATTTCATGGAATTTGATAAGATTTCTAAGGATTTTAAGAGATTTTAAATGTTAAGAATTTCCAAGAGATTTTTATGAATTTTCAGAGATTTTCGAGACATTTCGTGACACAATTTTTTTAAGATAGGAAAAAGTTACTCCTTACTCCTATCACTATTTTAAGTAACAATTTTTCAATTTCTTCACTGATGAGGAATTCTCTGATGTAAACTATTTTTGTATTTTTGCTGAAAGTTATAAAATATGCAAAATTTACATGTGCACGTGAGAGGAATTTTTCCCTTAAATCTCAACACTTGAATGAGAAGATGTCAAAATTGAGTTTGAAAAATTTGAAACGAAAGTCTTTCCTCTCATGACGTATGCAATTCGATTCTAGAGTTGGCTCCGTGCTTGAACGTCTTCCCATGTACAAATCGTTTCGCGATCCACACGAATATCTTGGAAAGGATGGCAAATGGATCCGGTGATAAAATGAAGGAAGATTCAGTGACTCAGAAACAGGAGGGTTCTTTCGCATGTAGATTCCTCGCTTCCATATATGAGAGTCGATTGCTAGCAAGGTCGAATCCCATACCAGATTCGTGTGTAGATGACGATGAAACTCCCCGGATGGCATCGTGACTCTGACTCAGATAAACGACGTCGTAGATATAGATATATATTGCTTGGCAGAGCTGTTTCATTTCAGATGACCGGATAAGCTTGCGAAGAAAAAGAATTAGCCATAAATCTTTATGGTGTTTGGATAGTGTGCTTACGTCTTGTACCAGAGCCACGAGTTTTTCTGCACGGTTTAGCGCGATTCGTAATTGCCTGGTAGATCTTATCAGAGAAGAAAAAGTCATCCAATTTGGATAGCTTTCTGACAATACTGACATACCTTTTACTACGGTAAAAGTAAATTCAGACAGATTGGTCACAAGATTAAATTTTTCAATTTTTCAATTTTCTTGACATTATTTCTCTGACTTTCCCGAATTTTCCCTGACTTTTCCCTGTCTTTCACACAAAACTTCCCTGACAGAAAAGTATTAAAAATGCAAATCAATTTTCAATAATAATGGTATTGAAATTCGGGAATGTTCCTGATATCGCTTTTATACGTAGAACGTGCTTCGCTTAAAATGGTAGTTTCATAAAGTTCTTTAAAATTTCACTAAATCTTTTAAATTATTTAAATCTTGTAATCCCATTAAATTTCTAGAAACCTTAAAACCCTTAAAAATCTCGTGAAATCCTTTAAAATTTCATGAAGAACATTAAAATCCTTAAAAATTCCTTAAAATTCTTTGAATTGCATAAACTTTCTTACAAATCTCTAAAAATTTCACGAAGTCCTTTAAAATTCGACTATATCTTTTAGTTAATATACAAATCTGTTGCAATCCCTTTAAATTCCTAGAAACCTTTTAAAATCTTGAAAATTCTTTATAATCCTTGGAAATCCTTGGAAAGTTGCTAAAATCTATTAAATAAAATATAAAAGCTATACATAAGACAAAAATAACAGCATAAATGTCAATTTTCATTTTCCTTGACAACTACTTGCATTTCCCTAACATTTCCTTGACTTCCCTGACATTTTTTTCCCTGACTTCCCTGACGTGGCCGCCTTGAATTTAAACAAATTTCATTTTGGATAAGACGATATTTAGATATTTTTGACAATTTTTTTTCCCTGACTTGCCTGACATGTGGCCACCCTGATTCAGGGGTTTTCAGTAAAAAAGGAAGTTACAAAGGGAATTTCCCTTAAAGGAGTCTAACCGAAAATATCGAAAGACATATGATAGGTTTCGAAACAGAAATTGGTAGCAAGTTTAACTCTACACTCGTATGTGTTTTATGTGCAAGATGAGCCAATCGCTTCGTTTCTCTGCATCGAACGAGCAGCCGAGCGGCACTTCAAAGAACTTTCAATTGAATTTCAAACGGCATACGAAAGGGTGACTTTCAGAAAGTCAATCTAGAGTTGCAATGTTCTCTTTAACCTGTAGCAGGTGCATCCTTGCAGACTCGATATGGTGGATATCGCGCTTCGTCGAATTCTGGAATTACCCTAATTTCTAGAACCCCTTCGAATCTCAATCGAGGCACGTATTTGCTTGCCTATATATATATACATATATACAGAAATGCATATAGATAAACGTCTTTGCGCTTGTGTAACATATACATACATATATGGATATATAATACAATGGACACAAGCTCAAGTGTAAAGCGAGATAGATAAAGGCTCAACTGGGGAGAGTGAAATTCAGGACGAGGTCTTGCAGTTTTCCAAGGACGATCAGATACCCACGACGCTCGGACGCTTGTCCTTCCTCGGCATTGGCGGGTAACCACCGCGTTTCATCCCTCGGGTGCATTTTCCATCCCGTTATCTCTGGGATTTCTCGTTACGCGGGCTTCGTTACCATGATTGTATATTGCTCATGCTCTGAAATCTACAGTCAGTGGTATTGTCACTATTGTCAGTGACCTCCGACAATGAATTGCGTCTGCATCCTCTTTTTTTATTGAGCTTTATCTACCCCTCTTGGTTTCATCGTTGCGGTACAAAGGAATTACCTCAACTTCTCTTTTAATAATAAGAATTGTTTTAAAATTTCAAAAAACAAAAGAATTTATGTTATGTGTCGATATAGACTCTGTGATAAGATTATTTCCATAATTTGTAAAAGAAACTGAAGAATATTCTGTAGTTTAACGAGCTGTTAAGCTGGATATTTTCAAAATGAAAAATTCCTAACAGTTCGCACTTCTATATACGTGCTATATCTCCTTTTATTATCTTCCGTCGAGTCCTCTTTCTGAATGAGACACAGAGTGGGAGAGAATATCTAGATGATAGTGTCGTAAAATTTTTCACACCTTGAGTTCCATAAAGTGTTCTCCAGAATCTTCTCTAACTTGCTACATTCTAAACTTCAGCTTTAAGCATTGTGGATAATAAAAATCCTGTAATAAAACTTTTTAGCGATTCCAAATAAAGTTGTTTCATTTGATACAACACTGCATGATTATAGAATTTAATATTCAAAAATTTCAGGCCATTTGAATAAATATTTTTTCAATTTTAATATAAGTTTTGATTACATAAAATTTATCTTAAATTTCGAAATTTATTGAGATTTTAGAGATGTTTTATAGGATTTCAATGGACTTTGTGAATGTTATTCGAGTTTTATAAATGTTTAAGGAATTTTAAATTATGTGGTGAGATTTCATTGGATTTTCAGAAATTTAAAGAGATTTAATGAAATTTTATGGGATTTTAAAGGATTTAACAAGGTTTTGCAAGATTTTAAAGGCATTATTGTTATTTATCCCGTGTGGAAAAATTTCACGGCGTTACCCAGATATCTCTTAAAATAATATAGCACTTTTTAAATCTCTTGCAAATTCCTTAAAACATTTTAAAATGCACTAAAATTTTGAAAATCCTTTGAAATCTTTTAAAATTCATTTAAATTTTTTAAATATCTTGAACCATACTTGTTTTGATGATTGAAGTGAGAAGTTTTGGTGAGATTTGTAAAATTAAAGAGATAAGCGTTAACATGAAATATAACACTAAAAAAAATTTATATTTTTAAGAAAATTTTAGATATTAGACTTCAAACTTCGCCTGGGGTCAAATGGACCCCGAGTGACCACAACGGGTTAAAATCCCTTCTTTTATCCGGGATTCTCAATTAATACACATTCAGATACTATTTTTGCCCCTAACATATCTACACGAGCTGTCAAACTCTGTTGAATTCAGAAACGTGCACAATTGTCATTAATTATGCCCCCGATATTCTCCCGCCCTTAACCAAATGAAATTTCGCATTTTGTCGAAGGACGCGATTGGGAATGATTTGTGAATCACCCACTTGTTAAGCGAAAGTTGCCGGTACTTTTACCCCCCGTAAAATGAAGAAGGGAGATGGAGGTTGACGCGATGTAGAGGGTGCTTGAGTCTAGAATTGCAAACTATAGTAATAGTGATAGTAATAGGGGTGCGGCAGTCGTCTGGACGAAGGGAAAAAGGTGGTTAGGGAAGAAGATCTTGCACCCCACCCTATATAGCGACAATTACTTGTAATACCGTCGCTCCCGGCGGTGATGGGAACTCGATGGGGCGTACTCTCGGTAAAAAAAGATATTATTGCGCTGCGATAGACTCTGGTACAACCCCATTGTTTGAGGGTGCGATCTACTGATGCCCTTCTCTTCTTATCGAAGGTCGTAGAACTTCATTCTTTTTTCGCTCACACCCCTTTTAATCTCTCTGAATTAACTACTAGGTCTTTAGTTTCTTACACAATTCTTTCACGTTTTAAGTCGAGGATTAGGTAAACGAAATATTTACCCTCTGCTTTTAATAAGGCTTCAAGCTAGGGCTATTGAATAAATAATAGTCTATAGACATATTTTGTATCTTTACTGGGGTGGTTCAAAAAAATTATAGTTCCATTCATTTCTTGAAACACCCCCGAAAAAGCTTTCATTTGGTGAAAAAACAACTGTGAATTTTTCTCAAATTTTTTCAACAAAGGATATTAGGATTAGAGATGCAACATTGGAAGTGGAATATCGATGTATATCGATATGTCGGAAAGAGGTGTATCGATGTGGACAATACATCGGGTCAAAAACATCGATACATCGGAAAAACATCGATGTTTTTCCTAATTTTCATAGTTTAAATATTATTATAAGACAATTATGATAAAAAATGTGTATATATATATTAAGGAACATTTATTTTTCAACTGAAAAATGAAATTACACAATCCGGTAATAAATATGTAAACCATATTGCTAAAAATATACTCCAAGTCGTTTCACTATTAAAGAATATTGATGTTTCATGAAATTTTCGATATCGAACATCGAATCTTAACATCGATACTTGGCATCGATATATCGGAAGAAAAACATCGATGTCGTCGATTTTATAACATCGATGTTGCATCTCTAATTTAGGATCCCATGGCCTTAAAAACCACCCTTAAAAATGTATTCCCAGGTTTGATAAGAAGATTTCTAGTTTGCGTAAATATCGTAGAGATCAGAAAAGGTCATAAAATGAAAAAGTATAGAAAAGTTGACGAATCCCTCCCAGAAATTTCAATAACTATTATACAATTTTTAGAATTGGGAGACGAGTTTTAATTTGATCTCTTCATATGGTGACTAGACTGATTTTCAAGGACATAGCCATTTAGAATTAATTACGATTTCACCGAGATCACAGCTGATGACGCACAGTGATTAATGTTCGTCGAGACCGCTCATTGCCTCATTCGCTGGGCTCCCGTATGGTAAGTCCTGTGGGATAACAGCCTCGTGTTTCGGATAACAAGGAATATCACGGGACACCCGACACCATAGAACACGCTGTGACAAACACCAGCTCGCCGGATTATGCGATATAATCACTTGAAACCTGAGAACGGTGGTCGCAAGGTAATTTCCGTGAAATATCCCAGAAAATCCATCGTGGATCCGCCTATAGAAAGTAGGAAAGGCAGAGGATTCGGGAAAGTTCCTGGTGTTGCTTTTATACGTAGAACGTGCTTCGCTTAAAATGATCTCATTAAAATCACAGCTGCGCGATAACTATATTATAACTATAATTATATTATGTACTATATTTACTACAGCAATATGTATGGACAATTAATAATAATATTCACGTGAAAGAAGATACAAAATTAAATGCTTGGCAATTTTAAAATGCCAATGTACTGTGCCAGCACTGAGACAACACTGGGCCGATTAAAATGCCGATATTGGCCCAATAATGTTAGCCGATCTTTGGCTGCCGAAATTGGACCAAGTCTGGGCCGTGTGTTCAGCTCCAGCAATTCGCATTTGGGAACTAATAATTAGTAAAAATTTTCACTAAAATAAATTAGTGACCGACTTTTCACTAATTCAGATTTAGAGATTACATATGTACAGCGGAAATTGATCGCTGAGCCTTTAGAATTGATATTTCCCGAGACATTAAAAACTCTCACCCCTCTCATATAAAATATGAGTCCATGTTCCAGTTCCGTTTCCTTTTCGCAGATACAGTCAAGTTACATATTTTAACTCGCAAGTGGTGTTAAGAAATACTTGAGAAATCGTCTCTGTCCCCTTATTCAAATTAGATCTACAGGAAAGTAATAACACTGTCAAGAGCGGGCGAGAATGTATTTCTAATAAAGTTCACTGGAGGAAAAGTTCGGGGAGTGTGTCGGGTGCTTTCTGGTTCGACGAGGTCTTAAGACCCGACGTGGAGTGCCTTTAACTAGAAATTTTGTATATACTGTATAATACAACCTTATTATGTTAAGGTATACGAGAGACTGAGATGGGTGGACGGCTTTGAGAGGGTAAACGTGAATGCATAATACAGTGCAGCTAGCGACCAAGCCGTGTCGAGAATCTGGTTTGAGGGTTGCTGGACGGGGGTGTCAGTTGCTGCGTCGCCGATCACAACTTTAAACAGAAAACAACATTTTCAATTTACCCGGCGCGGCTTCCGGCTGTCTCGACTACCTGCTTTGCGCTCTAGCGTTTCTCGTTTATTTCCGAGCCATCGAACGCTCGACGGCGTGTATATTCTCCCTCGCTTCGTTTTTCCATTTCATTCGGATAGAAAATTTTCTGTTAATTCAAGAGTGTCCAAGTGATGTTCCTTTTAATAGTCACATCGTTACAAACTGTAATGACTTTGTTTGTCTGAGAAATTGAAAGTTGAAATTGTTTTACGAAGAACTTTCTCCACTAAAAGAAATTTAGTAACAGTACTTGATATTTCAATATTCCTAATTGATTATAGCAATTATGAATATTGAAATTGATTTGGGGAAATCGTGTAAATGTTTTCAAGATATGTTAATGTTAATTAATAATCTGTAATGTTAATGTTTAATTAATATCTTGAAAATAAGATTGGTATATTTAATAGCAAAGATTGATATTTTATGTATTAAGAACGCAGAATGATAAAAATTAATAATAATATCAAATAATATAAAAGCATTTACAGAAATTAATACAGATGCTAACAAAAATTGTAAGCTTCAGTTGAAAAACTGGTTCTCTGATATTTTGTAAAGCATGGTATAAACTTTACACTTCCACTTTCACTTTCAATTTCACTTTTTGGTTTTCCACTTTTTGATTTTCACTTTTTGCAAATACACTTGAACGTCAATTTTAACATTTTAAACGTCAGTAACGAATTGTAAGCCGGTTCGCCTATTTATTTCTTATACGTCGTTTTTCAAGTTTACAAGTTTTTCAAGCTTTTCATGAAAACGACAAATAAGAAATAAATATGGGAACCGCTTACAATTCTTTGGTATTGGGTTGAAGTTTCAGACGTGTCTAGTCTAACGATTTTTTTTTACATTTATTGGAATAAAAATTTTTATTTATTTATTTATTTACTAGTAGAAATTTATCCGGCGTTGCCTGGAATTTTCAGGAAATTTAAAGAAATTTTAGAGACTTTAAAAAATTGCAAAATGTTTTTTTCAGAGATTACACAAAATTTCAAGACATTTTAACTAATTTTAATGAATTTGAAGAAATTTCAAAGTACTTCGAGAGATTTTAATGAATTCTAAAGGATTTTGATATATTTTAAATGATTTTTTTAGACATTTATAAAGGAATAAAAATAAAAATATTAATTTATTGCTTTCAAAAAGCAAACATGGCCGTTCCGTTTAGCCTCTGTTGTCTTTAAAATCGATTTTGAAAATTAAATTTCTGAAATATATGGCTTTGTAGGAAATTTAAAAGTTATATGTTTCAAAAATTTAATTTTCAAAATCGATTTTAAAGACAACAGAGGCCAAACGGAACGGTCATGTGAATTTTATATGCCCTTATAGAATCCAGCGGCTCAATTCAATAAAATTTGTCTGAAATATTGTATATGTATTCCTCTCGACCACATTCTTCAAATTCAATCGAAAGATGCCTTTCATCAATTTTCCCAACCATTTTCAAAATCCAATAAAGTCTTCCATAAAAAAAGCACGAAAATTCCGTTATTAATTTTCTTGCGACTGAGAGCAAAGAGTGGGCAAGGATTGCTAGAGTGTGACTCTTGGCGGCCGTGGCACTGAGCGATCATCTCATCTTCTTGCTAAAAGTTAGATGAGGAAATTTGTCCCTCAGAGAGGCTGCCTGATAGTTTGTGAACTTCGTAAGGGTACGAGGGAAATGGGCGAGATATAAAAGATGTCCGTTATGGAGCCGTTACTTCGGATTTCCCGTTATCGTTCGCCATCAAACATCCGAATTCCCGAGGGAAAAGCGAAATTAAAAAGGAAATAAAAAGGGGGGCTCGTCACTCTCTAAAGCTCAACTCGTGTTGCTGTATCTGACAGTCGATTTTGCTCTAAATCGATTTCAGTAGTAGCTTCCGTTCCGTTTGTTTGTCGGGCTTGAAACTCATGAAAAAGGTATTTGATGTGGAGTGTTTGATGCTTTCCAACTCGATGTATAATGTAAATCATATCTGACCACGCCCTACTTTCATTGACTACGCCTATTTCTATTGAGCAACAACCAAATTGGGTTGAAGTTTCAAACTTCTAGTTTGATGATTTTTTTATTTTTATATTCATTGGAATAAAAATATTTTACAAAAATGTTTCTACAGTTTAGAAATCGCTTAAAATTCGTTGAAATCTCTTAAAGTTCTTAGAAACCTCATAATCTTCCTCAAAATTTCAAAACATTTCAAATCCCTTAAAATTCCCTACCTTTAAAAAATCTCTTAAAATTTCATGAACTCCGATAAAATTCTGCAAAATATCCTGAAATATCTTAAAATTCCACGAAATCTTTTAAAAATCCTAAAAATCTTGAAAACTTCGTAAAAATCTCTTGAAAATTGTCAAAATCCATTGAAATTCCTATAAACCTTTTGAATCTCTCTAAAAAAGATGATGTAACGAAATTTCTCTAAAATCTCGCATAAATTTTATTATTGTTTCAAATCTGCTCTCTAAATTTGAATCAGCGAAATTTTATTGGTTTTTGAATGACTTGAAGTTGTAAGAAGTAAAATAAACAATCGTGCGCGTAGCGTACGTGTTGGTTTGCTAGTAAAAATAAAAAAAAAACTTTGTCAGACTAGACGTCTGAAACTTCAACCTAATAACAACCAATGAAGAACAGAAATGTCAAATAAATAAATAAAGTCAAATAAAGTGAGTACATAGTTGCGAGAACTAATGCATTATCGACCGCTGTGCCGTCATCGATGTGAACGCCATGCCACCTTATATAATTAGTCGTTACGCAGTCATTATCGTCGTGATTAGGTACACACGATCCAGGTCCAGACTCGTATCCAATTACACGCTTCGGTTCATGCAAGAACCTGGAATCGCGGATCCGTGAAAACGAATGAAGGTTCATGTACATACAATATCAACAAGTACTTTTGTATATACATTATACATATATGTACTACGTGTAATAATATATATATATATATATATATATACATGCATATCATATATGTATATGTATATGTATATATTCAAATGCAGTGTACAAGTATATAATCGCGAAGGGCGCGCAGTCAAGCGAACATCTCGAAGGTCGTAGGTAAAACGAGGAGTCGCAGGAGGAAACGAGGAGGATGCTGTCGGGATCAGTAGCTCGTTTATCAACCGGGGGATCGCAGACGTCTGTCCCGCGTCCCACTGCTGGATGAATTTATCGGTTTTATAATTAAGCGTACTTCGCAATACCCGGCTTTGTAACTCTCGTTTAATTTATATCTTTCGTTTCAGCTCAGCACGTTTACGCAACGAAACGCAAACGATAGACGCACTCGCACGCATTTTCCTCCGTATACATTTCCCGTCTAACTTTTCTACTCGAGCTCGTTCTGTTTTGAATTTCATAATCTCGCCCAAGAAGTTTCCGTCGTTCGTTCACGAGTATATGTATTTGTTTGGCTTTACACTTTAATTTGTGATTTCGCTAAAAATGCTTGGTAGAACTGGCACAAGCCCTTTTTGAAATTTTGATTTGAGAATTTTATATTTTTATAATTATAATCCATAATCCATAATAATATACACCCAGATGTGCGATGATTGAGTAACCGAAATGTTTGACCCCTTCCCGATGAGATAGAAGGTTGGGGTTTTTTGCAATCGATTCTACGATAGCTGTTATTATAGTGAAAAATTGTAAAAATTTTAGAGTAAAATGTATTCTTTTCACCCCAATCACCCCTTCGAAATTCTTGGAAAGTTTCTAAAAACTGTTAAATATACTATAAAAGCTATTTATGTAATACGACAGAAATAATATAGCATAAATGTCAATTTTTTCTCCTAACAACTACACGAAAAAAATAAAATGAAAAAAACGGCTGAATTTACCATTTAAAATAGTCAAAATGCGCCTTTTTCCTGGAATTTGATTATTAATTATTAATTATGTCAAATTGTAACTTTTACAAAGAAAATAGCAGGGTTTAAGATTTTCTTAGCAAAAATTACAATTTTAAATAGTAAAAGTTAATAAATTCCAGGAAAAATAAATTCAGAGCGCATGTTGACTATTTTAAATGGTAAATTCAGCCATTTAATTTTTTCCGTGTACTCGCATTTCCCTGACTTCTTAGCAATTAAAATAGTACGAAGTCGTTTACTATAAATTATAAAAATATTTCAAATTCAATTTTACGAAAAAAAAAAACAGTCAAAATTCCCAATTAAATGACCCTAAGAATTCTACCACAATATATTGACACTTTTTTCAAAAATTTTACAATCTCTTTTATATCATCTTTTCAATCATAGATACATAGTATATAAACTCTTGAAAGCTTCTAGAGGTACTTATGTTAGAAAGTTTTGATATCTCATATTAATGTATATGAGATATCAGCCATGCGAAAAGAAATCTCGAAGTCACAAACTTTTTTTCGCCAGAAAGGAAGTTTTATCGTACCAAGTCTTATATTGTGATGAATTATACACAGTCAGATAAAAGTACTTGACGTGGAGGTATATGATAATAAAAGCGATTACAATGAACAATGATATAACGGCAAGTGAATAATTATCAAAATAAGAAAAGAAAACTGTATTTAAATATATAATAGAAGTTGTCATCAAGTTATATTTAATCACATTATGTGATCTCTCAATTCAGTTTGCTTGTCCAATCCTTTTTCCATCTGTTACGCGTTTAAACACCTAACTTTACTAAAATTCAATTAACGCGAGCGTAAATGGGAATTTGCGGCGATACTGGGTCCCGGTCCTCGTGGTTTTCCGCATCGTCGTCACTGTCAGCAGTCGTCGCCGTCGTTCGAAAACAGGCGTCGGATTTACTATACAGGAGTCGCAGGATTCACCCAGCAGATATTTCGCGTACATCTATATATACATATATATTCAATGCATAAATCTAGAGTTTGTTCTGAAACCATGTCTCCTAACGAGCACATAATTAGAATGAAACTATCGAGTTGTCAGTTGGCATGAATGGAAATCCAGATAGTTATTATAACTTGAAAATCTGGAGAGAGACCTCATCCCGTCTTGCATGAAGAAGTACTAGATGGATAGATAAATAGGTGGAGAAGTGTTCCTGAAGAGTCAGAGAGGGAGAAAGATAAATCGAGATAAAATGAGATAAAATGAGAGAAATATAATGATAAAGAGAGAGATATAATGATAAAGAGAGAGATATAATGATAAAGAGAGAGATAGAGGTAGAGAAAGTTGCGAGATGCAAGGAGAGAGTTTGTGGAGAAACGGAAAGAGCGAGAGTGGAGATGCGAGCCCAACATGATTCGGAGTTTGGGGCATGTTTGAACAGACTGCAGCTTCCAAGGAGGGAGGTAGAGGTATACCTTGGGGTTGCTATGACGATCACGCCCCATCGAATTACGCGAAAATTGCCCTACGCATCTCATCCTTCTTCTGCGACTCTCTCACTTCTCGTCCCCCCTTTACGAATGTAAAAGACGATAAACGCCATGCTAAACTGTATTTGATAAACTGACGAAATTTCGATTCGACACTGAGCGCCCTGCAAAACACTTCCTTCACTATTTCCTAGCCTTCACACATCATTCAAACTAGCTGTCAAGTTGTATCAACTTTTGTGCTCATTCAATGAGCACTTTGCTTCCTGTAAGCAAATATGATTTGCTTCCTCATAGAGGAAGCATTAAGTATTTATTTAATTTTCTTTACATCAGCATTAAATTTTGATTATTTGAGAAGTTATATTCGAAAAATTAATTTTCGAAAATTACAATAAAGCATAACTTTCTTATTTTTCAATGAAATGTATTAATCTTATAGGTCAATCGATTCATTTCCCTTACACCAGCTTTAAATTTTTATTATATTTATTTTTAATCACATCGAAAAACCATTAGGTTGAAGTTTCAGACGTCTACTCAGACGAATTTTTTTTTTCATCAAAGATTTCTCATCCACAACTAAAAATATTGTTTGCAGAAACATTTTCCATCCTTTCTGTTGCAAGAGGCAAATTATTGTAAATAAAACAATTTTTTGTAGTGTGAATCTTTGAAAAAAAAAATTCATTTGAGTATATAATAACTACTGAAGATTTTTGGCTTACCCAAAAGTATTGCGTATGACGGCACCCATCCCAGTATAACCAAGCCAAGCGCTGCTTAACTTCGGTAATCGGGTGGGAGAACCTTAAACACTTTCATGAGCTCCATGTGTCTTAAACACGAAATATGAATAATTTTATTTAAACATTCAGCTAAAGGAATCTCTAGAATCTGTCTTATCCAAAATGAAAGTTTAAATTGATCCAAAAACAGAATTGAAATAATACGAAGCAGGATTAAGATCGCATAAACTAAAAATAAAGGGAGCAAGTGATACGAAAGTAAAAGACCTAATAAAATAAAAGAGTAATTCCCTAGCGGTTTGATTCACTGCGATTGAAACTCTTCTCTTGTGTCGCATATATTTACGAGCTTTTAGTGAAGCACGCGAGACTGAAGACAGACCTTATAGAGGTCTCTATGGTATAATATATATATACAGACTTTAGGAATCCGCGGATTTCCTTTTTCCCTAATAAGGTGGAGGCAGGATTAAAAGATTAAAAGTTCCAATATCGAGGAGAATCCAGTCGGTAAGTAAGTAAGTGAGGCTATTCCTGCGGTTTCAGAGTCCTGAGGGACTTAGCGCAATCCTTTACGTGACTTCCCTCCCTCGTCGATGGAGGAAACAATGTTTTCGCATTACGAGACAAACTGCCCTACCTACCGCTTTATACGTTCCTGGCACCAATTAGCTGTAAAGTAACCTAATGAAATAAACGTCAGACTATCTTGAGATACAACTATAACTAACTGCTACAACTTAGTTAGAACTAGCTTATTAACTTATCCTAGTTTCTTCAAAAGTTAAACACTTCTGAATGATTCGCTTATGAATTGTTTGCGTCTTGAGTACAATTTCCTCCTCTGGATTTCGTTGAAGTTTCAGACGTTTAGTCATCTGACTTTTTTTTTGGATTTATTGGAATAAAAATATCAACAACAAAGATTTTCCAAAGTTTCCAAAATCTAAAATTTATATTTATTTACTAGCAGAAATTTATCAGACGTTGTCCGGGATTTTAAGAGGTTTCATAGAATTTCAAGGGATTTCAAAAGATTTCATTAGATTAAAAAAATTAAAAAAGGATTTTAAGAGATTTATAGTGATTTTAAGGAATTTCAAAGGATAAAAAGACTAATGGATTTTAAAAAATTGCAAGAGATGCTAAGAGATTTTGATTGATTTTAGAAATTGAAAGGGATTTTTTAAAGAGTATAAAAGGGTTATCAAAAGATTTTTCCAGATATTTTAAAACGTTTTAAAAATTGTAAAAGGATTTTAGGAGATTTATAGTAATTTTAAGGAATTTCAAGGGATAAAAGCACTAAAGGAAATCCCTTGAAATCTAGTTAAATTGATAAAAATGTCTGAAAAATCCCCTTTATAACTCCTATGAACTGTTTGAAAAATCCATAAAAGTATCTAAAATCAAATAAAATCTCTCAGAATCCTTCAATATTTTTATCCTTTGAAATTCCTAAAACTCTTTAGAACTCATTTAAAATCTTTTTTAAAACTAATTTTGGTTTTGAGAACTATTTTCTGAAATTCTTAATCCACTAAATATAAAAAAATAAAATAAAAAAATTTGTCAGACTAGACGTCTGAATAGATCTGTGTGTATTAATTGTTCCAAATATACGTTTTCTCAACATTTTTTTAGAATTGAATTCCCTGAATTCCCTTGGGTTTACTGGTGCTTTTTTCCAGAATAGAAAAAAAAAATTGACTTTTTCTCGACGCACGAAAAATCGAATAACTGGTTCGAAAATCCATTAACTCGTGAAAGAGGAGCAGGTCTTCCTATTTTTCTCGGGGGGTCGCCTGCGACTCTTACAATGAGGTCCAGTCATAAAAGAGTAAATGATGTGTCATCCACCAAACAAAAGCTAATACTTGAGTGACAGAATCAATTTCTTTCTTAAGATAGGTATCTCATCTTCACCTCTTTTTAAAATGAAAAGTCCTTTCAAAAAGCAACCAAAACTTTTAATAAATATTGTCTAGTCCTATCATAAAGAAGAGATTTTCGATTATATCGAAAATAGACTCTCGCAATCTCAAAATCTGAAGCCACATTCTCTCTTCACCTGTTTGGATTAATTTGTTTGGATTAATAGAGTCCTAAGAAGTATAAAAACGTTGCAGTTCTATTTAGCACCACACTAGTCCGGCTAATTAGCTCCACCTTACCAATTAGACGTTCTAATGTAAGCTCGATCAGTTCTCTATTTTACTAAACAAGAACGAACGCGCGCTCCGCGCGCGCAATTTTTTCTTTTGAAAAATTAGAATTTTATAGGAATTTAAAAACTTAATCAATTTTCAAAAATAATATATATTTATGAAAAATGTTTCCTTATATTTTATAAATTAAATAATTACAACATGTGTTTTGCTTTATAAAAAATAATAGTTGTTAGATTGTTTTCAAAATTAACCACGTTTATACAACTGTATTGATGTTTAATTGTGGTTTTTTTTTCTCTAAAAAATACTACATTTATAGTTGTTTACAGTATTATTTGAAATAACCGACTAATTTCTACATGGGATTGTCGAAAATCACTATCGATACCTACACGACGACGAATCAGGAGTGCGGAATAAGCGTTACGATATTTCGACTTCAACTCAATCATCTTTTTAAAATAGAGATCACAGACAAAGTCTAACCAGAAGGAAGTTTGATAAAAAAAACTTTGGATTGAAGAGCTGCCATTTCTATGTTCCATATTCAATTCATTATATTCTATTCAGAAACTTCAACAACACAATTACACTTTCCGTGAAAGCATACATAGATACTATTGAATTGAGACTCTTCTAGGCACACCTAGAATTACACCTAGATTCTATACAATACAGATTCTACAGTAGCTATCAACAACCCAGCTAGTGTACCTCGTTGTTCTACGTTGTGTGAACACACGACTGAGTTACTAACTGTGTTCCCGCCATCGAGTGTATCGAGATAATAGAAGTAGAAAGTTCGTAAACTATGGCAGTATTGCACCTTCGCAAATTCACATCCACCTGGTTGCACGAGCTTGGAAGTAATAGAACCAACCGTGTTTCTGGTGTCGTTGATATTGCCAGCATCAGCACCTTATTGCTATCAAGAGATGTCTGTGGTGTTTATATGTTTACCCTCATGTGCACAAACGCATGTGTAACACGGCGGCGCTTGTCAGACAAAGGACTCGAAATGCCCGCTTGATACGGTGGATCCTGGAGGACAGACAGAAACGATTGCATATGTATGGTGTCGGAGAGACATGTACTATACGCCCTACGGATGAACCAACAGACAGTTTGTTCTGAACGTTTGCATCTGCGTCCCAAAGTACGGATATTGCGTTAACACTCTCTTGGACCGAGGGTGAAAACAGTCACTGTTTTTCAATCTTTTTTCATTCTTCCACACATTTTGTGTCGCTCTGCATCTCGTATCTACATTTTCGTCTCCCTTTCCTGACTGCATAAAGTTAAGTCAATAATTAAAGCAGTAAACCTGAAAAGCCACCTGCGAAAGCGACTACCACTTATCCTTCTTGATGCAAGCGAGAATGCACACTTTCTTCTGACACGTAGAACTGCACCCTCGCTTTGTAATTATGAAACTTGGATTCTGTCATTCCTTTTCCAATTAGACCTCGTCGCACGTTTTAATAATAGAGCCTTTCTTTATCGCCTATTTTTCCGAGATTTGAACTCGTGCCACTCGACAGTGACGCTCGTTTAATCTGTTTGTCTGCAGCGAATGATTTATTGAAGAGGAGAGGCTTCATAGGAACAAAAAAAGTGGAAACACGATATTCATGACCATGATTAAATTAAGTCTGTCTCTCTCTCTCTTGATTATAAAAAGTTCTGGTCACACTGTTTTGAAAATTCCCGTCACGCCTATATTTTTATTACATACTACTTTATTACTACTTTTTATTACACGCCCATATTTATTTGCCGGAAATCTTGATCATTTCCTTTTAGCATGCATAATTTTCATGTTGGTAATATTGTTCTAGGCCACGTTCACTTTCATTGACCACGCCCAACCTTTTACCTTAAATTATTAAAACCTTATCCTTGAATTATTTTTGTCAGCAGTACAAGGAATCGACAATCGAGTTTACACAGTCGGTTAATTCTTGCGGTGGGCAGAAGTGACATTAAGCGAAATTATAAACAACGTGGTAAAGAACCCTTGACGGCATGCTTTGTCATACTTTGCAAGACCGTGAGGAGATAAATATTTGATTGAAATATAAGGGACCGGTAGAGGAGCTTAAAGCTTGCGTGTCTCTAAAGAGCTTTCGAACTCGAATGGAAGAACAAAAGAGGGGGGCGGGGGTGGTAAGCTTAGTCTCGCTCGCGCATGCCATCAAACACGCGAAAATGCTATAGAAACATTATTACAACGCCAGGAAATAACGTCGTCAAGGACCTTTCAGACGACGGTATAAATGTGCATCACAAAGTTCACATGCAACTGTCTCCAGGGTTTGTGAAATATTTAAAATGCTAAAGGGAAACCAATGTATTTCCAGAGGAAAGTAGAGTTTCCTATTATATCACATTTTAAAAATATCTTCCACATAAAGATTAAGAAACAATTCTGGATTCATTATTTGCTATATTTGATTACTTGACTAGTTAATTTCTTGAAAATATGATTGGTTTTTTGGAAATTGCGAGAATTTGTGTAAATGTATCGAATTTGAAAACAATCTTCAGACTATTTTCGTTGTCAAAAAGACTATTAAGACAGAAAATGCGAATTTTACAAGATTTATTGGGATTTTAGAAATATTAAAGGATTTCATGATATTTCAAGGAATTTTATGAAATTTATTCTGATTTTCAGAAATTTTAAGGGGTTTTACAAGTTATTCTCATACTTTGCATACCTTTGAAATCCCTTAATTTTTCCAATTCCATATTTTTTTGGGAAAATGGTTTTCACTGACAATAATTATAATTCAGGAAATTTCCCTAAAGTTTTTAGAAATTTACTAAAAATTTAGGAAAAGTTTCCTAAAATTTTTTAAATTTGACAATACCTACAATTTTTAAGGAATCTTTCCAAAAAAATTTTTATTTTCTATGTAAATTAGCTAAATTTGCGCAAAGGTTCTGAATTTCAAAATTTCCAATTCTATAATAAATGGATGTAACATTTTTGGGTAATTTAAAGAAAAAGCCCTCCCCTCTATTACCAAAAGTTATTCAATTCGATTCTGCCTCCTTTTCCACTTCAGGAATTTTCATAATCTTGGGAAATTTTGGAAAAAAATCACAAAATGTAGGTTAATATTCCTCAAGAGTGTTTTAGGAATTTTCTTTCCCAAATATTTGGAGAAATTCCGGAAAGTTTGCGGAAATTAGCATCCCAAAAATTTTAGGGAAAATTCCCGAAGACATTTTTTACAGTGCGCATTTAGAATCATATCTTTTTAGCAAAAGGAGTGCAAAAACGAGAAATTGATCTACAGTTGCTAATTTAAGAAATTTTTAAAAAATTTCAAAACAATTCACAAGAGTTTAAAGATTTTAGAGTAACTTAGTTCATTTAAATAATTTTAAGGAATTTAAGGTGGGAATACCAATGTAAGATTGGTATTAATGAGATATTACTTATATCCTCGCTCCATGAATGCCTAATTATATTAAAATATTTGTATTACACGGAAAGTAATCTTAAAGTGTAATAATCACGTGACGTAACTGATCTTTACGACTATTTCAGTTACATAACACCTAGTTGCTTATTTATTTCCCAGTAAACGTTTCTCGAGGAATTCAAGGTCCTCGAGAAATTCTCGCTTGTAGATCAGAGCTTTGAAGGCACTTTTTGTTCCTGAAGGTCTTCACACGAGCAAATTCCCAGCGTGCCGATTCCCATCCCTTGTAGCATTTCTGTCAAAGACTTCGATTTAATTTCTGTCTAACGGTAAACCGTCGTAGAATTCCCTTTTGACTACCACGTGGGGGAATCAAATCAAAGAGTAAACTCGTAACTTTCATTTCGACCACAGTGCAAAGAAAAAAAGGCTCAATGGCATTTCGTTATTGCACAGGCAGAAAAGGGAAGAAACCCTCAGGAGCTGTTTCTCTCACTAGGTATAAGCGACAAACATGTTTTCCCTTGCTTCCAGCCCACTCTCAGTTTCATTTGACATCAAAATCAACAACACGTGTGTGAAGAAAGAAACAATTTAGAAAATAAAAAATATCCTATCAGATATTGCATATATTTACTACACAGGTTCAAGTTTTCATATTATATTGAATGCATATATCCACAGCTGCCAAAAGAAACAAAAATACATTTGTTTTGCTGGTCGATTGGCATTTCATTTTGCTTTTATATATTGAAATTATATTATTCAACAGTATTTTCAATACTTTTATTATAATTTATGATTTTTATAAATCTCCGAATTTTTTTTAACATCCCTTAAAAGTCCTTCAAATTACTTAATATCCCATGAAATGTTTTAAGAACCCTTAAAAGTTTGGATTAATTTTGAATAGACTTCGGATTAATTCGGATTGAAAATTTCCTTCGGATTAGATCAGAATAAAACTGTTTGGTTCGGATACAAAGTTCGGAATGATTCGGAAATTTTCGATTCTACTCGGAATGAATTTTAATCCTAAGCTTTCACTAGGGTGAAATTTATTGTCCATAGATATTTGATCTTAAGTAAATAAAGCATTGTCCCCTTCTGAATAGGGGCTTTTTTAGAGAACCCTTTTTAACTAAATAGCAAATAGTGGTACTGTACACAACTTTTTCCCTAGAAAAGTAAATAAAGAATTAGAAATCAACAAAATGTACAATTTCTCCTCTCTCATAGTTATAATAATTTCTCATTCAAACCATTCAAAAAAACCTTTCCCTATCCCTTCTTTCATTCCAGCGGAAGTAATTTACGTCTATTATTTATTCGGAAACTGATTTATTCGGTGGGTGGTATTCTAAATGCTTAAACTCATTACGTCAGCGAATTTTTTCGCCTCTCGGCACAGCATCGCTTTCATGTTCAACGACAAAGGCTCCAGTTTCTTTGCAGGGTGTTCTCGTATTTATCAATTTTCAATTCAATAGCAAAGGAAGGAAGCCGCAGAATAATTTTGCGACTCGACGAACGCGAAATCGCAAACGGCGGTGATTTGTACATCATGCTAATGTATTTTAGGGGATCTACTTCAAATTTACAAATTATGCGTGATGGAATTGGCTCGTTTCGAACATATTGAGCATGATATTCAATTAACGATAATTACCCAATGGGACCATTTAACGATATTAATATGCACGTGTCGTATGTAGGTTCTTCTCTGTAAATTAATCTCCTTTATATCCGCGTTATTAGCCGCTTTCCTAGTAAATTAATAAGCCCCCATTCTATGCTTTTAACGACTATCTTGATAATAATCGTAATGATATATGGGTCGGCGGTAAGTTTGTTCTGTAAACAGAGTGCACAGCCTTTATAGAAACGCGAAAGCTCAGAACGGAAAGGAGATTTGAGAGATGAGGTTCATGTTGGCAGTTTGTCTACAGCTAAGAATAAGGGATGGGATGGATGAGGTAAGGTTTTTGGAGGTGGGGCAAGAGCAGACGCTCCTTGAGCAAACATTTTTACGCTATTAGGAGAATCTGAGAGTGGATATTAAGTAAAAGCTCGCCGCTGAGAAAATTCTCTCAGGCAAGCCCCGCAAGCCCCAACTCAACCCTTTACTCATGGCCAAGACAAATCGATCGCCGCCACTCGTATGTCGATGGATGGAAGTTAAGAGAAAGATAAATTGAAGGCCTACCAATTGAATAGACTCTTAGAGTACTTGGCGACCATTATTTTTACCCGAGGTGGAAAAGGAGCAAGTGAAGCACTTCAGACTCTGCTACTTTGTACAAAGTTATTGGAACGGGAAATAATTATTGCAGTTGGAGAAATCTCCATTATTTCTCGATGCTACGAATTCAAGTACATTGTTACATAAATTACAAGTTGCATTGTTATCATGAAGAAGACGTTGTGATTATTGAAAATAAATTCTCGCTTTAGCGCGCGTATAACATTCTCGTTCTATCTTAAAAAAGTGATGTTATCAATATATCGAACACAATTGAGGGGCTGAGAACAAAAGCGGAGTAAAATAATGGTGGGAGCAAAAATGGGTTAAGAAGGCTACAGGCAAAAACGGATTAGAAAAGAAATTAGAAAAACAAGGATTATATCGTATATTTTAATATAACTTTATGATAGAACACAGTGGCGTATATAAGGGGGTATCAGGGGATCAATCCTCCCCAATGAGTCTTTTAATATCACGTTAGAATTAAGAAAATTACTCTGTTCCATGTTTATTCATGTTTATACTTGAATTTTTTACCAAGTCATATCCCCCCCATCGAAAAAAGCTATTTACGCCACTGATAGAACAACGTATTATATTCTAATATATCACTCTATCATAGAGTTATATTAAAATATACGATATAATCCTCGTTTTTCTAATTTATTTTCTAATCCGTTTTCGCTCGTAACCTTCTTCACCCATTTTTTCTCCCACCATTATTTTACTCCGCTTTTGTTCTCAGCCCCTCAATTGTTGTCGAAAATTTGATTGGTTTAGAAACTGCGCGAATTGTGTGAATGTATGGAATTTGAAAACAATCTTCAAACTATTTTCGTTGTCAAAAAGATTAAGACAGAGAATACCGCTTTATTCAGATTTAGAGAGTATATTTCAAGAATTAATAATTCTCAATTATTTTTTCTACCAGCAAAAGGTGTGCAAAAACGGATCATAATTGCTAGTTATAATAAAATCGCTACGAGAAAAATATTTTCTTACTTTAAAAGTTGATTAACACAACCGGAGTCCATAATCTAAAGACGATGATATATGTGACTTAAAAGTTTCATATGCAACAAACTGAATATGTTTATTCATTATCTATAAATAATTTTTACAATGTACCAACTTTCAAAAGTATATGAGGTCGTATGATATTGGATGTAGCAATATTTTATTTAACTCATAAATTTATACCGTTCGTCTGAACTCAATCCAGTTTTATGGGTAGTGAATAATTTCATAAAGCTAGGTATTTGATTTTCTGAGAATATATTCCACTCAATGTATAAACTCGAAATATTTTGTCACAATCCCTTCTGGGGAAAGAGCTGTCGAAATCAGCATTGAAAATTTGTCATCATGGACATCGTACTCTTGCCGTATATTTTCATTTGCATTATATCATGACCTGTACCAATTTATCATCCAATAAGGTTGTTGGCTGGCTCAAATGTAGCATAATTTGCATATAATCACTGTGTTTGTTGCATAAACGAAACCAGAGTAACAGGGATAAAAATGACTGCAATAAGAAGCAGGAATCTCGAGAGTTAAAGTTTAATTCTTTTATAGTCACGACACGTAACAAATAGGCGATGAAGATATTTGATTTCTTAACACCAACCTTAGTCTGATGGTGGTTGTCACGCTATGATCCTCGAGACGATTAAGGGATGGGGTTGAAAAGGGCGTTGGTGGGGGTGAGCTAACTCGGTTGACATTGCATCACGAAGTACTAACCCTATTATTTATGACGCCTCGTAAAACTTGTGGCGTGTCTAAACACTATATTCGTTATCCATGGGGGTTGAAACTCGGTGTGCCGCATTCACCGATTGCTCGACTGCATGCTGCATGTATATATTGTATATATTTACTGTGTGGAGGTATGTAGTCTCTATAGTTTCTTTGAGGCCAAGATGGGGTTGGAAACGTGACGATATGTAGTCATAAAGCGCGTGGCGGCGAATGAATGAATACGTCGTGGCAAGGAATATTCTGCGAAAACAAGGTTTTCTGCTATAAAGGGAATCGCAACAGAGTTATTTACTTGAGATCAACTGATAAATTTCTCTCTAAACGAATTTGAGATATATCCACCTCGTAAAAGTCCCGTGAATTTATTGCTCCTCTCTTTTTGCGTTTTTAGAAGTAAAAACTAGTCTTTATTTTAAATAACGATTTAATAACAATTTTTTTTAATACATAATGATTTTCGAATTGTTTAATGTGCTAACTTCAGACTGAAAAATGATACCGCAAAACGAACTAAAGTGATCAGAGAGTGTATTTCTTAGCTTATCTTAAAAAAGTAATTTTACCATATATCGAAAACCTGATTGGTTTGGAAATTGCGCGAATTTTGCGAATATAGCGAATTTCACAGTATTTCAAGGAATTTTATGAAATTTAAAGTGATTTTCAGGATTTTTAAGGGGTTTTATAGAATCTTAAGAAAGAGTTTTGGTGAGATTTAATTAAGTTTTCAGAAATTTTGAAGTATTTAACAAAATTTTTATGGGATTTTAAATAATTTGGAAGCGTCAAGTGAGTTTACGAAATTTAAAGGAATATTATTAGATTTCATGGGATTTTCAGGAATTTTAAGGGATGACATGACATTTTAGGGATTTATAAAGTAATTTTAAGGGATTTGACGATATCAGTTTTGGAACTTAATTCGCAACACTTTAATTCAACTTTTATGAAGCCATTCAGATTTAGCCTCGGATTTAGCCCTTAAGTTTTGAATACTATAAAATAATCATGAAGTTCCCGTATAATATTGCTGATAGTAACAAATAAAATTCGTGTGTTATCCAGAAAGCGCCTGACTTGATGAGTTTCATCTCTTTTATTTCAGCTACCCTATTCCATGGAGTTGGATTACGACATGATGGGTGTTCCGGGTTATAGCTCGGGTCTGGTGGCTCTCTTACCGCCCAGGGTGAACATTTCGGCCAAAGGCGAAATTCCAGTTACCCTTCAGGTCTTTTCGATCAGACTTCCATGTTCAGGTCTTGCGAGTGCGGCAATTCCAATGGCTCTGAGGTTAAATGTTACTGCGCCAATGAATACGGATACGAAGTACAACGACACCATTCTTGTCTTCAAGAGGAACAGGATTTGCGCCAAAGGTACTTTTCTAATCTAACTTGCTTTCCAACTTTCGTCGTTTCTGCTTTCCAGGACGCAATTAAACCCCAATTTTAGCGTAATCTTTGTTTGTAAAGGACTATTTTGTCCTTTAGGCGAAACAAATGTTATTCTTTGCACTAATAGGTACGAAAAAAGATTCGATTTCGATATCGATAAAGCATACTCACATATAGTATGAATATTTGTCCTACAGTTCATTAAAAAAATGTAAAATAATTTTTTGAGCTATTTTAGATATCTTTATTCTAGTAATTTTGCTCGTTCATTTTTTACTTTACTTTAAATGAATTCAATTAAAAGTAATACATCAAATCCTGTTGAGATAGAAAATACGGTCATTTACGACAGAAAATTGAGACAATCTTATTTTCTGCTTTATTCATGACTCTTGCTTTTCAAGAGTCACAAATACAGTAAAAAAGTCTGAGCCGTTCCTCACTAAGCTCACTAACAAGATTCGAAGTCTTCCTCAATTTCCTATGAAACATTTGAACTAGTTTATTGCATTTATCAAGAATGTGAAGGGATCTTATCATGGTAAAAAAGTTTAAAACAGTATACATACTGTTTTAAACTTATTAATATATGATAAAAATATAAAAAAACATATAAAATAAAATTTACTGTAAACTGTAACATCTCATTAAAGGGAAGTTTTCCAGAAATGTTAATAAATTATTGAAAAATTGAGAAGTAAGAGGGTGGAAAGTTATTACTTTCCCCTTTATCCTTTTAGAAAGAGGTAATAGAATGGTGAAAGGATATCCAAGATAAACCGGCGACCCCTCGAAGAGTGAACTTGACAGATGCAGATCTTGTTACTTAACCGTGATGGAACAACGGAAAGCAATTCGTCGTATAAATTGAATTTTACCAGTAGGATTTAATGAAAGGCAGGATTCATTCCAACACTGATACCGTCCAACATCAGGAATTAAAGTGGAAAAAGTGTGGAGAATAATATGGACAAGAATGATGGCGAGATCGAAGGGAGCCAATCAAAGAGAAAAATAAACGCCATAATTAAATTTTTTTCTTGAAATCAATAAAATACGCGTAATCTTATTTGAAATTAATTCAGTCTAATATTTTAATTTCGAATGATTATAATTTAAGCATACTAGCAAACTAATGGGCGCAATTATTGTATTTTCCTTCATCTCTAGGAATTTTCAGGGATTTTGACAATATTCAAGTGATTCTTACGAAATTGAAAAGATTCAGAAATTCTAATGGAATTTTATAAGTTTACTAATCATTTTAAGGTATTTCAAGAGATTTTTGTGATTTTTGACAAGATTTTGTATAGTTTTTACGAATTTCATTAAATTTGATGAAATTTCTAATGATTTTAAGGGATTTCCAATATTAATAGATTTCAAAAGATTTCTAGGAATTTTTAAAGATTTTCACGAATTTTTCACGTGAATTTTAAGAGATTCTTATAAACTTTTAAACACTTAAAATATTTTTTTGTGGAATTTGAAGGATTTTAAAGTTTTTCAAGGAACTTTCTTGAGGAATTTCTAAAGATTTTTATGATTTTAAAAATATTTCGTAGAATTTAAAAGGATTTCGAAGGTTGTCGAAAAGTGTTAAGGTATTGTAAGAAATTTTTCTTATTTTTAAAATATTTTGTGGAATTGCAAAGGATTTCAGGCAATTTTATGAGATTTTTAATAATTTTAATGGATTTTAAATGATATAAAGGGATTTTGATATTTGAGGGAATTTGAAGGATTAAAAAATCTATAGACGAATTTTATTGAGGAATTTTAACAGATTCTTATGAATTTAAAAGATTTTATGGAATTTTACATCACTTTTTTTAGAAATGAAAATATAATTTAAATTCAAACTAAACAAATTCCACGTAATGAAAACAACTTCAAGTGACAGAAAAAAAATCTCGAAACCAAAAAATGCGATAATAACATAGAAACTGATAGAAACATAAAAGAAACGTAGAAGCTTCAATTTCAGAAAAGCGGAAAGATACTCTAACTGTATTCTACTAAATTAATTAATAACTTATGGAAATCTTGAAAACCATCGGGTCGTAAAATCCTCAACTTTCTAGCTTTCGCCCCGAAGTAATAAGTGAATTACAACCTAATTAAAATTTGTCCGTAATTTTAAGTGGACAGCGTTGGTCGTCGTAGTTGGAAGAGGTCCATTCGTTAATCCCGCTGGACTTAATACCACGTTGGTGTAAATCTCGGTTAGCTTGTATTTGATCGTAGCCGCCTTTACGTCCTTTAGTTTCTCTTGGGACTAAACCCGAGTTGAGAAACTCCGCTGACGGTGTTAATGTCCTGGATACTCCATTCGCACCCTTAAATACCAAAGTTCGTTTCCAGTGTCCATTTGAACTGAACCAATCCGTTTAATGTCCACCATTAAAACGACCGTTCAATTCTGAACTAGAATCCAGAGAGGATAGTCAACAAAACCCACAAATCACTTTCTAATTTGAGAAGATAGCTGAGGATCCCGGAAAGGAAAGAAAAAGCTTACAGCAGAAAATGAAAACCCAGCGTTATAGTCAACCGGCTGGAAAAAATTATCTCATAACGGCGTCTCCGATAAACTGGAAATATACTAGAGTTAATGAACTTAATTGAAAAACTTTTTTTCTCATGAGAAAATTTAAATCCGACGGTTGCAGTATAAAGTTTCTCCCCTAAAAAAAAAATAAAAAAAAAAAGATATATCGATCAATGAAGTTCACTCTATAAAAGTTTAGCGAATATCAATTTGGGAAAAGTGAAAAGTACAATATTCGTGGATGAAAAACAGAGGATCTTGGGAAATCTCTTGAAATTCCTCTCTAAAAAAGTGTTTCCTCTCTAAAAATGTCTCGAAAATCTCGAATAGATTATAGTTTTAAATCTGATCGGATTTGGAATGACTTTCAACAGTGTTGCCAGATGAGATTTTATAGTTCTCCCTAGATCCACTAGAATTTCCGCCTAAAACTCCTAATCATTTGAAAAACTCCTAAATATACTCCTAAACTTTTTTTAAACATATGATGTACATATATATCATTTTATTATTATATTAAAGATATGTTGAGTAAATAAATAGGAATACTATATTAAAAAAAAGAAAACAGAAAACAGAGGCGCGAAATTTAAAAGCACATTGCCCATTTTATCTTAAGATATATTATGATATATATAAGTAATATATATTATGATTTGAGCTTCATCTGATTGGCCTATCTTGTATTGTTTAAGTTTAAATCATTCCGAAATCGCATTTCTTGTTCTTTATTTAAAAATTTAAAAAACTCCTAAAAACTCCTGAAGTGAAAAATTTCCTCCTGAAAAAACTCCTAAAGAAACTGTACTCCTAAAAATCCTCCTGACGGCCCAAAATCCTCCTAAATCTAGGAGGAAAACTCCTGATCTGGCAACGCACTGAAATGAACCACTGTTTCCAGGTTAATGAAAAAAAAAATGAGCGCGCGATTGTTAATTAATAATTTTCGATTTATCGATTGTCGACCTACACGACGACGAATCAGGAGTACGGAATAGGCGTTACGATATTTCGACTTCGACTCAATCATCTTTTTAGAATAGAGGGAAGATATATATATATATATTAAATATATATCGTCATTTTTAGCTTTGCTGGCTTTTACTTTCTGCCTCTCTCGCGCCCCTTTTTCCTCTACTTTTCCTCTACGACTTTCATCACACCCAAGCAAGCTCTTCCTGAGGAAGTTGGCTTTCTTTCCTTGTCCTTATCGCCCCACCTTTCTTTGGGACTTCATCTACTTTTGCGTTATTTACTTGGTTGGTCCGCGGGGTGTTACGCGAGCCGGTCTTTTTGTCAGGCGAGACATGGATTTGAGAGGACGATGCAGGAGGAAACTGAGAGAGAAAGGACCTGCAGGAAAAAGAGAGAGTGAAGAAAATGTAGGAGAGGCGATGGAAAGTGAGAACTCAGACTCGTTAAAGAATTCTTGAGTTTCAAGCTCAGCATCAAGGTACAAAGTTTTTCGTCCTTCTTCCTTCAAAAGACTCCTTCAAAGCCTTATATCAGGCTGTTCCTTATATCGCAACCCCACCTTCCCTTCTCTTCGATTTAGCGAGTAAAAGGACTTTTAAGATATTCGCGATTCTATTGCGTACGTAAAGTACTGAACTTACTCTGTAATAAACTTTTTTCTTTTAAAAAATTTTCTTTATTACAGGAACTTTGTTCACATCTACCGAACAAGCTAAAAAGACACTTAACACTTGTCAAATTCTTTTATGAAAATGAGATTTTCCTATCGAATGGGAAAAATATTCATCAATTTGTACGAATGATATTGAAACATTTATAAAAAATATTAATACTTTTAATACATAATACTTTTCCGATACAAAATCGTTTTTGTTAATTTTCTACGTTTGAAGCTATTAGTGTTTTAATAAACATTTTTTATATTTCTTTGAGTTTTAGTTGAAGATATTAGTGTCTTTTTAAATTGTACGGCAGAATTGTGCATAACACGTATTCTTTGTTTCAGTTAATTAATATAATCTGAGATACTTTTGTAGAAAATTTGATTAAAGTCTCTATATATCCTTGCTCACTTATTAAATGCAGCTTGTCTTTTTGATGGTGTTACAGGTGTTCAAACACCGTCGAGAAACGATTCGGTCCGTTTAGAAGCTGGACCACTTGTGAATGGCGCCGGTGCTCTTTATGTTGCGGCCACTTGTGCTTGTGCCTTGATTCTCGTTGTGGGGAGTGTAGTAAGTGCACTTTACATACGAACCAGCAAGGCTCGTGTACAAGAGTCTCAGTAAGTATCATTTTATCATTTAGAGCTTCGAAGATTATAGAAACACAGAAAGAGCAGAGGGCTTATCAAAATTTAAAGCTTATTTCCTGAATTAGAGCGACGTTTTAAATATACTAAATACTGGCAGAAATTTAAAATACCTTAAATATAATAAACACTGGCAGAAATTTACCCGGCTTTGCTCGGGATTTTAAGAGATTTCAAGGGACTTTAAGGAATTCCAATGGATTTCGAAAGTATTTTAAGGGATTTCATTTGAGTTTAAGGAATTTTAAGACATTTATAGTGTTTAGAATTTTAATTTTAATTTTAGAATTCAGATTTCTACAGATTTCACTAGATTTCAAGACATCTTAACTATTTTCAACATCTTATTTTTCGGAAATTTTCAGTCGTCCCAGGATTTCAGGAGATTTCAGGAAATTTGAAGAGATTTGAAGTGATTCTAGGGAATTTAAAAGGAATTCAAGAAATTTAAAAATATTTGAAGATATCAACATTTTCTAAAGGATTTCAAGAGAATTTAAATGATTTTGAGGAGTTTAAAGCGATTTCAATGAATTTCAAGTGATGTTAAAGAATTTTTAGAGAATTTAAAAAGAATTCAGATGAGTTTCATGATTTTCAAATAATTAAACAATTTTTTTTAAGTATTTTTAAGTAAATTGAAGACACGGTTACTCTAAAGTAATGGAAATTTCATATAATTTTCCGACCTTAGCATAATTTCACATTAAAAGTTATAAATTTAGAAACCCCGATACATCACTGGAAAGTGATGCAGTAAAAATTTTCGATAATCTACGGAGCACCCACGGTAAAGTGAAAGCGAGAAAAAAAAATATTCCTCTAAGGATAAAAAATCGTAACGGCATATGTCGCGTACCAAAACCCGAGGGGAAAGTAACGTGCCCAAGGGAGACTCTCACCGCAAAGAAGACGGGAAATATGTTCCCCGCGAACCCGCGGGAAATTTGTAGGATAAGCGGGATAGGACCTCGTCTGAATGAAATATCCTTTCAATAAGCCGGGTGATCTGTCGGTTGCTTGGCACTGCTTCCGACATTTTATTACACGGCTACGCTCCTGTTCAAGGATCTGCTCTTAGGGAGTCCTGAAGGAGATGGGATATAAGGCTTCTCCAGATGAAGGAAGTCGAGGAGTGGTATCCTTCTGCGAGAGGAAATCGGAGAGGGATGCGGGAATAGGGACAAGGGTGAAGTAAGGTGGGATGAGGCAATTGTCTCTCTCGGGATATATTAGCTCTTTGGAGGCTTTTCGCCCTAATAACACGCAGAAAAGGGACTCTGACTCTCCCACAGGAAAATGCGTCGACCCCGACGAGCAAAACGAGAAACGTATCGTCAAGCGCGAGCACTCAATGGAAAATCGCCCTTGATTGACGCTCAACTTCCATGTACTCGAATTTCTTCAATCATATTAACTATAATCTCGTTCTGGGGTCTCAAGATCTTTTGTGACATTCAGAAATGTAATATTCGCAATATAATAATATCATTTCCAGAAGATTTCTTCTGATTGTACGGAGATCTATATATATCTTAGATAATATCTATCTATCTATATATATATATATATATAAATTATAAAGCTGAATATCTGTATCTATCTACATATGTATTTCAAAGAAATTTTTATTTGGAAAGAGTCAGAGCAAAAAAATATTTCAGTGTAAAAACAAGGCTTTCTTCCCCTGCACAGCTTCCATTTATCTCACGTACATTTATCTTATACAGTATATCAAGATTATTTGATCCCTCAATCCCATTCGGTTCCAATCTCCCCTATTTATACGCGACGTTGATTATCAAGACAATAATTACAAATGTAAATAAAATACATTTTTATTAGTCGAGGAAATCATACATTTGAGATAATAGTTTCTCTGAGTTTACAAGCATTTTGTAAAAAAACTTCTAAAATTAGTTTAATTTATGCAAGTGTTTAACGAAAATGATAAAAAAATACCAAAAAAAATATATCTATAAACGTTTCGATAAAGTATCAACGTTGAAATTGTATTTCTTTTTTCTGCTCTCTTTCCTTCTCTCTCTCTCTCTCTGTTTTATTCTCATCACTGTATTTTAATAATGAAGGGGAAATGGGGGCGTGGACCCTCTTTGCAATCTTTCGCTTCGGGATAAAATGGTAATTTTACACGCTACAAAGATTTTCGAACTGATCCAGCGTGAAGTTTGGAAAAGTGCTCTCTATGTACTCTCTGGAACAATCAAATTACGTTTCTACGCTTTTTATTTTTACTTAGTCACTGAATAAAACGGATTGATATTTATGTAAAAAGCTCAGTAACTTTCTTTATTAGGTAATTTATCTGAAATCACGTAAATTTACCGAAATTTAAAATTCCCGAAGTTGAAAATTCCCAAAAAATAGAAATAGGAACGACTGAAAATTCACGAATAAATAATTACCGAAAAATAAACTTCCCGACATTATAAAATGACCGAAAATATAAAATTCCCGACACTTTAAAATTCTCGACACTAGAAAATTCCCGACAGTGTATAAAATTCCCGAAATTAAAATTTCCTGACACTGGAAAATTTCCGACCGAAAATTGATGACAATATAAAATTCCCAAAAAGATCCCTAAAAATGTTTGAAAAATATTTTCCCATTGTCGGAAATTTTATATTGTCGGCAATTTTATAATGCCGGGAATTTTATTTATTGGTAATTATTTATTCGGGAATTTTACAGTGTCCGGAATTTTATTTTTTTAAGAACTTTCAGTCGTCCCTAAAAATTCCCAAAATTATAAAATTCTCGAAATTATAAAAATTCACGAAATTTAAAATTCCAGAAGTTAAATTTTTCCGTCATTGAAAATTCCCGAAATTTTTGTTTCTTTATTTCCAAAACTTTTGTTCAGAAATTTTGAACAAAAGTTCTGAAAATAAATTCTAAACAAAAATTTCGAGAATTTTTAATGTCGGAAATTTTCAATTTCGAGAATATTTAACTCCGGAAATTTTCTACTTCGGAAACTTTTATTTTTCGAGAATTTTAAATTTGGATGATTTTAAACGTTGGTCTTACTTGATCCTATTTATCTAAAAGGTTTATTATACCACATCTA
>CAJFCP010000043.1:12000-32848 GCA_904066005.1 Synergus itoensis | reverse complement strand
TATAATGTATTTTTTTCCGTCGGTTTTTTTCCGACATTGATGGTCTGTGGGAGTCAGTTTAATAGGAGGGTTTGAGCTATATCAGAAAATTCAAGGTGAGACAATGTTGTATACAGTAAAAGTGTAATATTTTGCAGCTCAGAGTGTACTCTGTAGACGAAGGATGACTGCTCGTTAAATAAGGACATCAACGTTCTGAAGGTTTAGGGGTTGGAGGCACACGCGTATACTTGGTAAATTGATCCAAGATCAAAGCCGAAACAATCACAGTACCCACTTTCAACCATCTATATATTCCCCATCGCCCCAGCCACCCCTTTTCCGCTTTCTGCACTTCCTCCATCCTTCGTCTCCAGCTTCGTCTCTAAGAAGCAGAGAGCGGTTCAAGGAGGGAGGTAACCGCGTGTGTAACCTGCCATCCACTTTCTATCCACCCTATCTCTCTTGAGAACACAGGTGGTAGGGTCATGACTTCTTTTTTTTCCTCCGAGAATCGCACAAAAAGGTCTTTTGAGATCAAAGTAATTTATCGATGAAGTAAGAAATTATAAGACCTTATAACATGAAGGATATTATCGTTTAAAGCATATTTTAACTCGTCAGTGCAATTATATCGAAAATAGATTCTCGCAATCTCAAAACCCAAATTGAAATAATTAAAAGTTCCTTTGTTAATTAAGAAAATAAATGAATTACAAGGGCGCACATGAAAGTTAATTCAATTTGCAAAATTGCAAACGTTCACAAAGCAGACACCGAAAAGAGACACGCATTCCACATTGAAATATTTATGCCTTTGACTCGTAAAAACCTTTGTTAATGAGAGGTACCGCAATGATTGCAGACCTCGTCGTGACAAGTCGTTAGAATTATTCGTATTTGTATTTAGTGACGTGTAAATTAGCGCAGATCGAAAAAACTGAATGTTTTTCTTTCCTTTTTAAATAGGGGGCTCTCTCTCAATCTGAATTAATAAGAAATTACTAATGAATTAGTGCCGATTCGTTTACTAATTCACTTTAGTAAGCATTTTTACTATCAATTAATTAAAAACTACTAATCACTGTAAAAAACAACTAATTGATTTTGTAAGGGTAACTAAATCAATTAGTGAGCCTTACTGAATGAATTAGTAGTTTTTTACTGCAAATTAGTAGTTTTTAATTAATTGATAATAAAAATGCTTACTAAAGTGAATTAGTAAACGAATCGGCACTATTTCGTTAGTAACTTCTTCCTAATTCAGATTGAAAGAGCTGTTAGGTGTAAAATTTAGTAGCTCTTTGAAGTGGAAAAGGAATTTCATGGTCAGACATATAGAGCAAAATTAGTATAGAGGAGTGATATTTTTAATCTGTGAATTTTTTAGCTGTGAATTCGATCTCGGGAATTAAAAATATCTCTTCTTTTGGATAAATAATTTTTACGAGAAGAAAAAGAATACCATTTTTAAAGAATAGTAATAAAGAATGAAAAAAGAATTGCACCATAAAATTTTCTGTTGACTTTACTGTCATTTCCTCTTCTTACATTTTCGTAAATCATACAGATCCCGAAATCTTGCAGAATTTTCTCGAAAATCTGCAGAAATACGTACCTTATCTCACAACCGATAATCTGCAAGATTTTCAGAGTCTCAAGTTTTCATCCCTGTTGAGAAAGGAGAGGAAAACATTTTGTCTTTTTCGATATGCCCTGGTGTAAATATAATGTCATTTTTCTTTCTGAAAAACGACTAGCTAATTTATTGTCGAGAAAGCTTTCCCATTCACCGCCTCACGAGCTTTTTGTAAAAAGCAAAAAGCTCGCCTTTCCAGAGTCAGTGTTAGGAAGGAGTAAGCGAGTGAGACGGTTGGAGGGAATAGAAATGAGGATAGGATGGGGTAGGGGGTTGTTCGGGAGGTAAAGGCAAAACTCTGGAAAATTGAAATTAATGAATGGCTTCGTGCGCACGTCGACCCTTCCTACATTGGGACCAATGGGAATCCATCCCCAAATAAAGAGGGACGAATTTCCGGTCCTTGTCGACTCACGAAAGGTATAGGTAAATGCTCCCTCTTGACTCACGGTCATCAAGAGCTTTTTAAGAGGCACGCGAATGATAAATAGGAGAAAAAAGCTCTGAGGTTTATAGCCTTGGGCAGGAAGATCCCTTTCAATTTGTCTTGCGTAATTTTTAGGAACGCTGACTTGTTTCAAATTAAGACGTCATATTTTACGTTTATAGTGTAAGTCTTCTTTAAGGGCGGAAACTTTAAGATTTTATCTTTTCTTATCTTAAAAAAGTGATGTTAACATATATCGAACATATTGTTAACGAAAACCGGATTGGTTTGGAAATGGTGTGAAATTTGAAAACTATTTTCAGATTATTTTCATTGTCAAAACGATTGTTCGAGGAATTTTTGGATTTTTAAGGGTTTTTAAGATATTTTAGGGGATATTGAGTTATTTTAAGGAGTTAAGGGATTTCAAGGAATTCACGAGATTTCATTGGATTTTTAGGATTTTGAAGGGATTTAATGAGATTTCATGTGCAAATTTCTACATTTCAAAAACTATAAATTGTAAATTATTTTGTATGGTTTTGAAATCTCTTAAAACATTTTAAAATCCTCTGATACAAAATTGTTTAGAATCTTCTGAATCTTTTTAGCAAAACTTGTGCAAAAACGAGAAATTAATCAGGCGCAGAGCGATTAATTTTTTTATTTTATTAAATTCTCATCAGAGAATGTATTATTATTTCTCTATTTGTTTCAGTCTACGGATCCTTGTGAAAAAGCCAAAGCTCTTGCAGTATCGAGAACGGCACTTTATTGTCGGAGTCTCATACAGGAAGGAACATTCGGCAGAGTTTATAGAGGGACTTTGGATTTGGCTGGTCGAGAACAAGAAGTCATAATAAAAACAGTAACTGGTAAGTCATTTATACAAAAGAAAGATTTATGGAATCACTAGCAGAAATTTACCCGGCGTTACCCGGGATTTTAAGAGATTTCAAATTACTTTAAGGGCATATGGTAATTACCAAAGAACAATTTAGTTTCCCCAACTTTACGTTTGCAATAATAAATATTTTTCCCTAAAACTAAGCCTTTTACCTCCGTTTTGCACAAACGGAAGTAAATGGCCTAGTTTTAGGAAAAAATATTTATTATTACGAGGGTAAAGTTGAGGGAAACTAAATTTGCTCTTACGGTAATTATCAAGGAATTTCATAGAAACTTTAGAGAATTTTAAGGAATTTCAGGGGATTTTAAGAGAGTTTAAAGACTTTCAGGAGATTTCACAAGATTTCAGGAATTATTATTAAAGGATTTAGAATTTTGAATATTGATTTTTTTGACTTTAAAATTCTTAAATTCTTTCACCTTCCTTTGATAACATAGAAGATAGAGTTATCTCTTGATGATTAGACACCACCTACAGAAAACTGCAAAAATATGAAAAAATATGATAAAATTTGCAAAAATATGATAAAACGAAAGATTATTATTATTACATTTATTTAAATTATCCCTGCTTTTTTTTGTTTGATTTTCAGAAGTGGCATCAGCTTATCAAGCATCCCTTTTAGTAGTTGAGGGTTCACAATTAGCGGGATTGATTCACGGGAACATAGCATCCCTTGCGGCTGCTTGTCTGGACAGTGCATGTCCGATGTTGGCATATACAAGTTCTCTGGATGAGCTTAATCTCAAACTCTACCTTACCATTGGAACTTATCATCCTATCACAAGAGATTTAGTGAATGTGGCCGTACAGGTAGCTAGAGCTGGGGGTTTCCTTCACGGAAGAGGCCTTTTACATAGGTAATTAATTTTTTTTAATTAGTAAAAAAAACTTCCAAAAAATATTTACAGATCCCTCAAATTAGTCTTGGATCAAGTATCATCTACAGTTCCCTGCATTACCGGAATATTTTTATCTATAAGTTGCTGTAAAAGATAGCTTTTGTTCTGCTTTTATAAACATTAAGGACCAGACAACTGTACCTCAATATTTTTTCTTTAATTTCATAAATTTTTACATTACATAAATCTTATCACAGTAAAATTTATTTATTATTTTACCGAGAAAAATATGCCGGCAACGTAGGGATTTATATGTGGTATATGCCCTTAATAATCTTTATATAATTTCTATATTAAATTTTTTTTTTATTTTTAGGGATATTGCAGCAAGAAATTGTCTGATTGAGCCCAGTAGTCTTCGAGTGAGATTAGCTGATGCAGCTTTAGCTAGAGATCTCTTTCCACAGGATTACCACTGCTTAGGGGACAATGAGAATAGACCCATTCGGTGGATGGCTCTTGAAAGCCTTCAACATAATCAGTATAGTATTGCAACTGATGTGGTACGACTATTTCCCAGACAATTTTTGTAATAAAAGAGTTATCATTGATTATATTATTTAATTATGTAACCACCTAATTTTTTATGATGTCACAACGCACTACAGCGTATGGAAAACATGCATGAATAATTAATAACATTCAAATACAAAATAGATAAAAAATCTCAAAAAAAATATTATAAAGCTATCCTATTTAAAAAATTTTATCAAATATTAAAATTCCTGAAACTAGACAAGGAAATACAAGTTTTTATATTTCAAAAATTAAAAATTGTGAAAGATTCCCCATACTTTCGAAATCCCTTAAAACATTTTTAAAATATTTGAATGGAAATTGTTTAGAATTCTCTGAATCTTTTTAGCAAAGGGAGTGCAAAAACGAGAAATTAATCCATCATAGTTACTAGTAATAAGCTATGTAATAATCACCATTATTATTATAGAATTATATATTACATTCTATATTATATTTTACGAAATTCTATATTTTTGACAATTATGTTTTTTAAGATTTGAAGTTGTTTTTCACAACATGAAAAATGGTCAATATTTAAAATATTGACAAAAATAAAATTGAATTGAATAATAAACCAACAATCTTCAAAATCATTTAACTTTTATGTTTTTTATTTCAGTGGTCCTTTGGTGTTTTCCTATGGGAGTTAGCAACTATGGGACAGCAGCCCTACGTCGAAGTAGATCCTTTCGAGATGATGGTGTGCCTCCGAGACGGTTACCGTCTAGTTCAGCCCAGACCATGCCCTGATGAACTTTTCGCTGTCATGGCAGTTTGCTGGCTGGGCCTCGCCAGGGACAGACCCACTATGCCCCAACTTCTCGCCTACTTGCAAGAGTTTCACGATGCCCTTGGTGGTTTTATCTGAAGAAAATTCTCAAAGACAACGTGATTCCTTATAAAATAACTAAATTTACTTCTCACGTAAGAGTTGACGCGAGATTGGGCAAAAAAGTAAAAAAATCTAAGGGTTTTATGTCCCATTAGTCGGGGCTATCCCCACCAAAGAAACAATATTGCAGGGTCATATAGATTACGTAAGAAAAGCGGAAGAAAGAATCGATTTCCAGGACCGGAATCGTTTCCCTTGCCACATGAGACCTTCGTCGACATCAATTTGTCGCAAGTGTTGAAAGTAAAAGGTGCTTTAGAGCCGGTGAGACAAATTGCGCCTCGAAAGTAGCGATTGAAGGTCCAAGGAGAGAGCTTTGTGTGAAAAATGCGGCAGGAGCTCACGATACGCAACCCGAATATTGATAAGACTTTACTTCGAACGTACGTAAATAGATCGAATAGATGATGGTACAAGTCAAAAGATTCAAATTTATAAGCGGCTGCTGATATATAACTGTTCTCTTTAATCAAATTCAAGCAAATAAGTCTAATAGCTATATAACAAGATAAAAGGTCAAAACTTATTAAACCACTGCCGATCGTCACTTTAATTAAAAAAAAGTCTAATTAAAAGTAAAAAAAGTCTGATATGAATCAAAACTCGCATGGAATTGATATCAATCGATATTCAAAATTCACGATATTGAAATCGATTAAAATTCAAATGAAAAAAAATTATATATATAAATATGTCATTATGACAAGTTTTAAAATAAAAACTTATTGCCCACTGCCGATGATGGTTCAGTTTAATCAAAGTCAAATAAAAAATGTGATAGCCTATCAAAACTCATGGAATTGAATCGATCGTTTCTTTACGATCCTTTCTCAGTAGAACGAGTCCGCGAAGGTCAGACAAATTGCGCCTAAGATACCGCAGCCAGATATACTTCCCAACACACTTTTGCCTGCTGACAGACATTTCAGAGAAAGTATTTTGTTCTTAAAAAATAAGAAACAAGAATAGATTATAAATAATGCATTTTTTTATTAAAATGAATATAATTTTAGAAAGAAATTTAAGGACGAACAAATTATTTCTAGTTCATTTTCTCCTTGAAAAAATTCCTCACGAGTTCAGAATATTTTTTAAAAAACGCTGTATATAATTCTTGAAGCAATCTGCACAGAAGTTTCTCTCAGAATGTAAATTTGCAAATACGAGACAGCTTTTCAATGCACACATAATATATTTTTCCCTCTCTTATTCTCTAAAACTGCCTCTCTTTAACTCTCGTTGTGCCTGACCTTCGCTGATGTGCTAGTGTTACGTAAGTGGACGTTCGATTAATACCTTAACTCTTGCATTATACAAACACACGTGCAAAACACATTCAAAAAAATAAACTTTCAAAGCTGTGAAATCCATTTCGAGCTTCTGCGTTTCTCGCATGCAAACCAGTCATTCTATTTTATGAAATTCAATTCTATTGCACAAATGCGAGCAGAGATAATACGTTTTTTAATATACTCGATGTTTATATGTCGCGTGTCCCCTTTCACAACCCTCTTACCCTTTCACTCCTCCTATCTCTCACTCACACCCTCTCTCTCAATCGCTGTCCCTTACGCGCTCACAAATGTTCTACGTTCTGGGTCATATGAATAAACCGAGAAGGAAACCTTTTACTTCCGTTTTTTCTAGACAAAACATTCAGCTTCAGCTTTTGTAGAGTGAAGGCTTTACTCTCCTTTTATTCGCCTTTCTCTCGCTCACACTTTTTCACTTGTTTTGTTTTTCTGTAATATATAACTCGTGAGAAGTGGACATTTTTCAGAGGACGAATTAGAGGAGATGCTTCAATTCTTTTAATCATTTTATTGAGCTAGCTAAAGAAATATTCTTTTAACTATTTTGGATAATAAAATCGGATAAAATCAAAATCCAGTTGCGCTTATGAGCCAGTATACGTAAAAAAATCAGGACTTCGCGTCCCTGGCGGAAATTTCGGGTTGAAATTTATTCCGATCTAATGACTGATTGATTTTGAATGGGACTCGGTTTGATTCAGATTGTTTAATTCGGATACAAATTTCGGAATGAATTTCAATCCGAAACTTTCGCCAGGGGTGGTAACGATTATAATAATGATTATCATTAATTATTATACAATGATTATCATTAATTATTATATAATAATTGTTATTCTAATTATTATATCGATTATCATGAAAGCTAAAATTTGAATGTTTTCCTACATGGCATAAACCATCTGACGACTTTGAAAATAATTTGAAATTGATTTTAACTTTCATAAAGTAAACTTTCAAATGTCTCCAAATAAAATAATATATTTTATACGTAGATAATTGATAATGATAATATCCTCTCGAACTAAAATAAGTTCCATGTTTTTATGACAAGATCCTTCATAGTGCATCATCTTGAATATATTATCAGCTGAAAAGCGTTGAATCTATTTACATAAAACCAAAAATAATAGATAAACTTTATTCTATCTGTCTACTACTATCTCGCTACTACTAAATTAAGCCGCAAATGAAATATTGATTTATGTCTTTAACGTACTTACGAGTAATCCTAATATTCGTAAATGTTTTTTATTGGAGGAACAGGGTAGGCTAGAGCTGCACACTTTCTTCGCTATCGCTGTACATTAAAATCGCGAGAATGCAATAATTTGCATATTTATGTATACACAAATTATACATGCACATAAACACGCATCTTTTGCACAATATATGCTTGTTCTCGAATCATGCTATGAAGGGAGGAGGCCGGAAACTTTGAATGATCAGTGATCAGTAATCAAAATGCATCTCTTCCTCCTTTTTTTTCCTTCTTCCTCCTCCTTTCTCACTCAAACCAGTACCAGTTCCACTGTAAATATGTCTAATGAATGATAGCGATGTGCCGAGTGAGTTGATTTGTGCAGATTCTATTATTTCCTATTTTGATGATGTAATGGCATTATTTTTCAATGGAAAGTCAAATATACGTGTTAAAGAAAGAGAAGGCTTTATTATTTCTTCCATCCTGCTTAAATATGACGTCATATTATTCTCTCAATGACTTGGTAAAAATTTTTAAACTTTAACTTATTTTTTTTCATTAAATTCAGCCATTTTATTTTTTCCGTGTAAGTTAGATAATCACAGGTCAACAAAAAAAAAAAAAAAATTCTGAGGGGTTTCTGCTTTAATGCATAAATTCTGATTCTGCACATCGAAAAGAACCAAAATATTCGTTTTTGACTTATAAAGTTTGCTTTTGTCTGTTTTACGTCGATAAGTAAGTTTTGAAGTTTTTGGGTTGATTGCAATCAAAAATATTTAATTATTTTTTAATAAAAGTGACTCAAATATATAACAAAAATTCGTTTAATAGTAATTTACAATAAAATGATGAGAAAGCAAACTTTTGTAACTTTTCAACTCTTTAAAAAATTCCTTTAAAACCCCAAAATCAATCAAAAAACCTTCTGAAAGTAGTTTTCCTGGAATTAAGTAACTTTTACTATTTCAAATTGTAACTTTTGCAATGAAAAAACAGGGTTTGCAATTTTCTTAGCAAAAATTACAATTTTAAATAGTAAAACTTACTAAATTCCTGGAAAAATTCGTTCAGAGAGCATGTTGACTATTTTAAATGGTAAATTCAGCCATTTTATTTTTTCCGTGTATCCAGGGAAGAACCAAAAAAAATGGAAAATTGTATTTTAAGTGGAAAATAGGTTGAAAATCTATTTAAGATGGAAAATGCAAAACGGGTTTCTTCTTTCTATTTAAAATACAAAATAGAAAATGGCATCTTGCATTTCGAATAGTTACTCAGCTCTGGCATTAGTATTGTATAGTTATTATTGTTTATTATTTTGAATACCTAATGGATCAGATGGCGCTAAATTTGAACACAATTCGTGGTGTTCTCCGCGGTTTGCATTTGTAAGTTGGTAGACTTGGAGTCGCGCTGGAAAGAAGGGGAAGAAGCCCTTTCTAAAATTGCAAGAATTGCTGGCCACGAGTTAAGATGGGAGGTGGGTCCCAGGAGTGGCAGGGGGTACGCACTATTTCCTAATCTAACCTAGGGAACACGAGAGAACTGACTAACCAGCAGACCAACGAAAACGAAAGTGACGGAGAAAGTTGAGCATTGTTACGAAGCATAACTCGCTTCGCGAAGTGCCGCAGAAGCCTGGCCTGGAGATTACCAACAGACGCCTTTTCCCTTCTTAATTCTGTCTGCACACCACCAAATCAACTTGCCCTACTGCCTTTATAAATGATTATTATTTCACTTTCAGTACACTCCATTCCCTCTTTACCCCGTCTTAATACCGTGCGTTGGCGTCATGGTGAACCAATTTCTTTTAATATCGACGTTTACTTCAACATGAGTTACTTTTCATGTTTTACATTCTCTAAAATGTTTTATATTCGTTTTTTTCATGTATTCTTATTTAAATTGTATTTTTTCTACTTGAAAATAATGATAATGGAATTAATCTGCTCCCTAAATTTGAAAAAGTAAAAAGTACCACTGATTGAAACAGTGCATTTTGTGATAACTGGTAAGACAGTAAACTTTACTAATTTGACAGTGGAGTTTACTGGGAATTAGTAAAAAAGTACTAAAGTGAACAGATTTTTGGAAATAATTTAACAAATTAATGTAATTTGAAATACTTATAAAAAAACATTTTAAATTACATACTCTAAAGTCTTGAAACTCCCGTAAATTATTTTGAAATTCTCTAAAAATTCCTTAAAACCACTTATATACTAGGATTTTGATTTTCAGAAAATTAACTAGTTAAGTAATCAAATATTACAAATAATGAATCCAGAATAGTTTTTTAATCTTGATGGGGTATTGACCAGTTTTCTCAACGTGGGGTATTTACCAGTGATAAGAATGTAACGCGTCTTTTTCCATTTTTCCAGATCAAGAACACATTATAGAAAACCAGGGAAAACTTTTCAAAACCCCATCAGGACCCCATTCAAATTTCTACACCGCTTTTACGAGACTTCATATGATTTTAAAGAATTACAATATATTTTACGAAATCTAAAGGAGTTTCACGATATTTATTTTTATTTTAAGGAATTTTAAAGGATTTAAGTATGTTATAACTTTCTCTTTCAAAATGGAAAGAAAACATAGTATGAAATTTTTGAAACTTTTTTGAAGCTGATGGCTAATGTAAAGTACCTATGTACACTTGTACAGGTATGTACTTGCGACAGTTTTACAACGGGTGACATAACACCGTAGACTTTGAGTTACGTCGAGTCTCGGTTGCCATCATTATCTGGGACGTCCTTTCATCGCATCAACTAACGAGTACACCAAACGACTGTTGCAAAGATGCAGATATTCGCCTTACAAAGGATGCCTCAATGTTTGCTCTACATCACTTTTCTCGCCTCGACTTATACGTGTTCTTGCACATAGATACAAGTTACATCGGCAAAAGTTCACACATGCTTTTTATGAGGCTTTTCAAATCCACTTCGAGTGGAAATATCATATATGTGATTATATATTATTAACTTCAATCTGGTCCGACATTTTACAATTTTTATATTCTAATTCTAGTGCGAATTAGTGATCCATAAAATATAAAATGATTCTGCTATAATATTTGGACAATTAAGAGTTTAATTTGCAACAAGTGTCAGAATAATTAAAGAATATAGTATAGCTTAAGATTTTTCTTTCGTTGTTGTTGTCGTAAAAAGTAAAGGAAAAGCAAGTATTAATTTATAAAACCTTTCAATACAAAAAGTATTTCTGCTTATAAGAAAAAGGTTATGAGAATTTATCTCGACCGCAAAGTATTAAAATGTAATGTTGGATATAATTTTGACGTGTTATATTCCGTTTCCGTCGACAAGTGTTATTACTATGTTGTTACTATAATAATTATGAGGTAGTTTAATGCTATTATTCGCAGAAATCAGCTCATAAATTTACACTATGAAAAGGCCTTTAGATATATTTTAAAAGGACATGAATACTCTATTATAATAATCTTAATACTTAAACTTTTGATTAAATATAGGAAAAACATGACGTGAAACGAGAAAATTAGAATTTTTTTTATGAAAAATCGTCTGACAAAAGGTTTTGGACAAAGTTAATGTCGACAATGGTAATGTTTAATTTCTAAAAGCTCGTATTATAACGCAAGTACTCACACACGGTAGATTGTCGCGATTTACAATACATCGAACTTTCTCTTTGACTAACACGATCCTATCGAAATGTCAAACCGATTCCCACGTTGCGACTCGTCTGCCGTGACTTATAGAATACATTAAAAACATGGAAACGTTATAAGGAAAAAATATTAACCGAGGAATTAATTTAGAGAGAATAATAAATAATAATCAAGGCGAAGTCAAAGGTTCCTTAGTCGCCTCCTCCATTTTCTTCATGTTAAAAGACATACATTTTTCTGAAATTTTCATGATTTCCCTGATCGATTTTGAAATATTTTAAAAATCCATTGATGTCCCTAAAAACCAATCTCTTAGAATTCCTCGAAATTCTTTTAAATCAATCTATACATATAAATTTCGGCTAGTTCTTTAATAAAATTGATTTTTCACTTCATATTTTACTTATTCCTTTCTAACATTTCCTCGACATGCGCATTGTTCCGAATTGAAAAATGGAGTCCCATTTTTCAAACCATGTTTCTTTAATCTCTCTTATTACTTCAAATCAATAATCCTAGACAATGGTTAGTCATTTTGCAACGACTATTATTCTTGTATTAGAATAAGCTTTCTCATTTGAGACGTCGTCAAGTCGATGCGTGTATCCGGATTTATCAGTGCGTTTTATCACCTGGACCTTTTCAACCCGAGGACCGCGATTGATCGAGATATGGATTTGAACGACGGTATAGAACCTTTCGAATGCCCATTAAAACACTTTGCAATAGGCAAGTATTCGATAGAAACTATAATATGACTGTAATGTGACTAAAAGATATATAGGTACATATATATAGAAGAATGGCCCTAATATAAGTAGTTACGGACTTTATGAGTCGGGCATCAGACTGAACAGTCGCTTGTACAGAGAGGCTCAAGGCTCAACTAGCCTTGGACGCTTTAGATTGCCTAATATTCAGGCTTCCAACTCCTTGCCATTTCCAACGTGATCCAATGGCGGACAAAAATAAGTAAAATCTTGCCACAGTGACACCACAAAAGGGAACTAACTCTTCACTCATCGAAGGTTGAGGAAAATTAGGAATTTTTGAATTTTCTTAAAATTGGAAATTGCGCGAATTGTGTCAATGTGCCGAATTTGAAAATAAAATTAAACTCAGACTATTTTCGATGGCAAAACGATTGCCGTTGAAATAGTTTTATTCAAATAGAGAATATGGAAATTGTATATAAAAACATTGTATATTTTTATAAAAAAATTTGGGAAAATTTATAAAATGTGAAGTAATATTCTCCAAAAGAGCGTTTCGGAAATTTTCTCTACAAATTTTTTGGGAAAAATCCAGAAAATTTGCAGAAATCAGGCCCCCAACAATTTTAGGGAAAATTAGGGAAATTACACTGTACATACGTATCCCTTTAAAAAACAGTTTTAATCCAAATTAATATTCAGAAATATGCATAATATCAACTTCGCAATGCCGCATTCTCATAATTTATTCTGCAATGATGATTCGTTCATTAAATACGAGAAATTGCGGTGTGAGCTAACTATTGCACGAAAAATGTTCTTCATACCCTCATGAAAGTGTGCATTGTACAGATAATGGCATCAATTAAATTTAACAAGAGTGCGAGATAAAGTCTGAAAAACACAGTTCGTGGTCAGGTGGAAAGACTCTTAATAAATCAAGTTTCACGAATTTGTGATGGAAATCAGCGAAGATCGTTGCAGAATTGCATTATACACAAAAGATACTTAAAGAAATTGGCGAGTAAAAAATAATTGTATGTAATTATAATTATTATTGAATTTGTATGACTCAAAGTCCTCGGCACATAACTTGATTAGTGGATACGGTAAAATTTTTGACGAAATCGATCAACGCCTAATGCGGTACTTAGGCACGGTGGTCGCAATCGAGGGATCGATACGATTTCCAAATTATTGAGCGAGTCTCGTAAAAAAAGTTCGCTTTCTACAAAGCGACACGTCAGGACCGGTTTACGAAACCGAAACTCCCTCTCTGTCTCGCAAGTTTTGTATTATTAGGAATTCTACTGGAAGCTCTTTAAAATTTTTTAAAATTTTTCATAAAAATTTCATTAATTTGATGTAATCAATACTCTTCTTTAAATTCAGACTATTTTTATCTGAAGGGCCCGAAATTCTTGAATTCAAGTTGAATTCTTGAATTTCAGGTTGAAATCTTGAATTTCAAGTTGAATTCCTGAATTTCAAGTTAAATTCAAGAATTTCAAGTTGAATTCAAGAATTTCAAGTTGAAATCGTGTAATTTTTGATCTTCTTTATATTTGAAGATTATTAATTGTCCAGGCAATGTTTTCCGCGCGCTGTAGCGCGCCTGGAATATTTATAATCGTAAACAGTATAAAACGGACAGTAGTTAACCGGGTACCCCACGATAAACTGCAGTGTTTATTTATAACCAAAGTCCGAAGACAAGCGGGCAAATCGACATCGAGATTTGCTAGCGAGTCTCTCGTATGTGCACGCAATGAGTCGCATGTAGAGTGAACAGTCAGCAGTCGTGAACCTACCTACATTTCCCAAGCAGCTTTCTTACTGACATAATCGAATGAAGGCGCGGGCACTGTCGTTATGCAATTCGAAAGTGCCCGCCTTACTTTACGTATCGTAAAGGTAGATACCTGCGAGAGCGGTAAGGCTCCAAGGAGTCAAAGGCCTAATACCTTAACTTCAATTGGCTTCAAGAGTTTAAGAGTTTAAACCGAGGTTTAAGCTTTAAAAGCGTAGAATTCGAAAATTCTCGGTAAAATAAAATTAGAGAAGGTAACAATGAAAATTACGGTATATTACAGATAGAGTGAGAATTTATTGAGAAAATATGAGAAGATTCTTTTACATTTGTTTGTTATTATTCTTTATTTAAATAACATCTACTTTCAATTTTATCTGCGAAAATTTTTTAATAATTATTATAATACAAAATAAATAATTTTATTTCGTTTCTTTACAAAAAAATGTAAAAAGGTTTGAAAGAAATAGGATGTAAATGAAAATTGGTCATAAGTAAATTGTATTAACCCTTGCTTGCCACACATGGGTCCAAAGGACCCAGACGTTTTTTGTCGTCAAATTTTAAAGTACCGAAACGTGAAGGAAATCGCTTTAAATCAATATTTGTCAATAATTCGAGACAAACCAATTGTCAAAGAAAAATATCCAATAATTAATTTTTTATTACAGTTTTTATGGCTGGGGTGGCCGACACCCCAGTTTGGCAAGCGTTTTACTCCGTGAAGGTGTGGCAAGTAAGGGTTAAATATCATTTATATTTTAATATCACGAAAATTTTATCAATTATATATAAACTTTGTCGTATAGTCTATAAAATTAAGTACTGTTATAAATTGTAATCTTAGATGTGAAACTATTTATTTTAAATCACATAATATTCAAATAAAATATCGCTAGCAACTTCCTGGTCTTTATTTACTAATTTTTCATAAAATTTCCAAATACAACTTTTCGGTTGTAAATTTTTGAAATGTTGAAAATCTTTTGATTTCTGTTGAAATTCATTGAAATTCCCTATAAACCCTTGAAATCTCTCGAAATCCCTTAAATCACATAAAATATTGTGAAAGTGAGATTCTTAAAATTCCCTTGAAATCTAGTGAAATGGATAAAACTGTCAAAAATCTTTGAACTGTTTTAAAAATTCATAATAGTCAATAAAACTAATAAAATCTCAATTCATTTTATCCCTTAAAATTCCTCAAATTCTTTACAACTCTTTTTAAAATCCCATGTAATCCCTTAAAATACTTTTAAAATCCCTTAAAATCCCTTAAAATCCCAAGAAACGTCAGTTAAATTTCTGCTAGTAAATGAAAATAAAATGAAATGATTTTGGGAACTTCTTTTTGATATTTTTAATTCAGTAAATCTAAAAAAATAAAATACAAAAAATTCGTCAAGCTAGACGTCTGAAACTTCAACTCAATGTCGATTGGTACCTTTTCTTAAATAATCATATCAATTTTATCTTTTACTCCTCAATTTCCACAATTTTACTCCCTTTTTACCATTTTACTCCCTTTCCACAATTTTACAAGAAAAGTAATAATATGAAATAAAAGAAATTTGCAAAAGTGATATTTACGACCAGCCATAATACAAATGCTGTAAAACTTGATGTAAATATGTATAAGTATAAGTTGTTGTATAATAAATGTATTTTAAACCAAATCGGGAAGAAATATTGTCCTGAAGGCGCTACCAATAAAAACCCCAGAGGATCTTAATTTTCTGGAAAATCATGCACCGAAAGTCAACTTATGATAAATGGGGGCTGAGAAACAAGTTGTGTGACATTTAGATGCCAGAAACTCACTTATACGAGACACCTGGACCTTAAAACTGACAAAGTGGTTTCCTTCTCGTGAAATAAACAACACTCGCTCAATGTTACAGATAGTTTTCATGTTTTATAAACAGGAGTATAGCCACGTTGCGAAAAATAACAGTTTGTGGATTTTTAACTGAAGAGCTCATTATAGATATTAAAGAGCCGAATAAGAAAGAAATATCCGGAAATTCGAAAGTCGTGTTTTTCTCATTTTTTAAAAATATAAATATAAAATAAATATCAAATGTTCCGGGAAGAAATTACCCACGCAAAAAACTTTTCTGTTCACCTTACGCAATCTCCTTGTATTTCTTTTTTTATTATGTTTTCTTTGGCCAGAAACTGTGAAGGGGAAAAAATTCTTAAATCCGTTCTGATTTTATTGTGTTTTCTCTTATGACTTCTCTATATTTTAAACATAGTTTTAACATAGTTCAAACTGAAGAAAAACTGTACAGAGATACTTCTTGTACTTTGACGTGTTGAGTTTTTCACAGTTTTTCAATTTGCATGTAACATTGACTTACTTTTGTGTGGCGTCTGAACATTGTCATTTTTGCATTATAATTTCGCTAATGATCGGAAATGGTTAAGGTTAGCCACGTGACTCAATTTTCCTATGTTGAAGAGTTTTTCCTCGAATCAATTGTATATTTAATTGTTCTGCATCTTAATTTCATAGAAAAAGCGGAAAATACTTGATACTTTGCAATATTATATAAGAACGGCTTTATTGCAATCTAATTATAATTAATAATGCAATAGAATTATTTTTAGTACATATAATATATAGATATTAATAAATCCCTCGGACAAGTCAATTAATTCTAATTTTGATTAATTTCCTTCTCAAAAAATGATTGTGACCCACATTTTTTAACTTGACTTCATTTGCAGTATTCTCGTTCTTCTCGTTCGTTTTATTCCACTTTCGTTTCATTCGTTTTATTTCTTGTTTTCCTTAAATTTAATTATTGTCGCGCACTCAAGTGGTTACGAAACTTTTGGTGTCTATATATACAAATGTTTGGTGAAAAGATAGTTGTTTTCATAACATGTTCCTGATACACTGATTTATCTCGCAGTTTTATGTGATTTTTCAACGCACCTTTTTTAAATTAATATAAATTTTGCCTTCAAGAAGCAAGAATATGTTTGCGCAACGTGAAAAGTGTCCCATAAAAAAATGACTGAAATACAAATCTGTGAAAGAAATAAAAATCTTAATTGAATTCGTCTTGTATTTATTGCCCTCGTGTCATCCTCGAAAAACGCTAGAAGTTAGAAAGCGACCGGTACTGTGGAACACATCGCAATAATAATTCATCATGCGAGTCGTCCAAAATAATAACCCGCACATCAAACCAAACGGATGCCGACAAATACGGAAGGTGAAAAGTTACTTTTACGACCGCTGTTGACATACGAATTTCTACAAATCGTTACATAATCTCGAATTAGCGTCTTTTGAACAGAACAGAAGTTCACAAACTTATCCAAAAGTTTCCAATTTTCGTAACGGAAATCTAATATTCTAAAATCTAAATCTAATCGATGTTAATTTGAACAAAAATTCTTTCTTTCAGTTGTATAATACGTACAAATTACATTAAAAAATATATTTGAAATAAAATTAAGATTATGTTAAGATTTGCAATTATGCAAATTGATAATTAATTAATCTGAATTCTTCAAATGAAAAATGATCAATTTTCCTCATAATGTTTTAACTTTAACCAAGTTCAGCAATTTTGCTCGCTATTTTTAGTCAAGGTCACAGCTTCATTCTCGTAGCAATTTCACATGAACGTGCTCTAATTTTACTTTCACTGGATTTCTTAACTGAAAGATAAATTTTCACTTCCATTTCTCTCCATCAAAAAACTTCATGTAACCGCTGAAATTGTGTGTTTAAGGTAAAGGTACTTAATTTACTTGATTTGTAATTATAGTTAGCGGAGAAGAAAAATACATCATGAGTGAATGGTAAATATGAAGCGATCGTTTAGAGCGTCTTATGACTTATGTGATGATGTTAAATCGGAAATAAGAGCGAAACGCATGCTTACGTATAAATAAATAAAAAAAAAGGTATAAAAGCGAGAGCAGAGGACCCAATGCGCTTATTACAATGTATGTACCTAGTAAGAGTTTGTGAACGGTGAAAGTGAGCAATGCTTTCCCCGTATTAGCTCACGCCTGCCCCACAATCTCCTTTAACCGATGCATTATATGCGCTTATATCATATAACACCATGCTGGAATACACGCACGCGGCTTTTAATAAGATTTTCTGATTTATTGGGGCAAGTGCGAAATATATTATTATTTTTCGACGAGAAAATTATTTTGAGTCAGTTGCGCAAAATCAAATTGGATTTAGCGATTAAAGAATAAAAACAAAAGAGAATCATTTCATCGCGAATATTATTTCTATTCGAATGAAATGGCATTTTCTATACGTAAATTTACAGAAATTTATAATTCTCGAAATCGAAAATCATCGAAAAAAAAATTGATTTCGTGCTTGTTGGTTTGCTAGTACATATCTATAAAATATGCTACAAGTTTCGAATAATTTCATGTAGATAGTAATTCTACATCAAAAATCATTTCACTTATTAAAATATGAAAAACATAAATTTACTCCCTTGACTTATGACATCCATTCAAATTTCGTTAAATATTTTTTGAAATCCTTTGAAATTACGTAATATTCAAAAAATATGAAATTAAACCCCTAAAAATTTCGAAAAAGACCAACAAATCTCAGAAAATCCTTAAAATTCCTTAAAATCTCATGTCCTTTCAAAACTTTTTCGAACTCTATAATTTCCAATGATTAAAATTTATAAAATGTATATATGTAAGAATTTATATATATATATATATATATATATATATAAATTTAAAATAATATCTTGAATTTACCCATTGAATGAATGAATTTAAATGAATTCACTCAGTGACAAAAATAAGTGCAAGGGCCAAGGTCGCAGTTTTGTTTGGAATGTTTTCTGTTAAAGGGTTACACGTTAGGTAAAAGCGGTACACATTTCTACATAATTTGAAGAGCGTGCCGAAAATAAATCTGGCACCTGAATATTTTCATTTTTCATCTGTTTTCCCCAAACACAATTAGCCCCCTGAGGACCAGGGTCATGGCAAGCCCGAAAAGCCATTGTCGCAGCTTCTGTGACCTGAGGCGTCACGACAGAGCCACGCGCTCTTGATTTACAACCTATTTACGTTTTATTTTCACCTTTCTATACCTTTCTATATCTTTCAATCTTTCTCTTGTTGTCACGCACCTATATTTTGACAGAGAGATCCGTTTCAACTTTTTTGCAAGCCCATTCGCACTAACGCCATTTCGTTCTGCTACTTGGTCAACATTTTCAAAATCGAATCTCCTTTCTTCGAAAAAGAGGTCAGGAGGGCCGGCGGCGTGACTTAACTTTTTGCTTTTGAAATCTGCAGGAAAGAAAATTCAGCCCAGTTTTACATAAACACAAATCCAAGCACAAATCCTTTGCCCGTAGTTAAAAATTGTGTTAGAAAGAAGAGTTAACTTCACTAATAAATTCATGTAAAAGAATATTTCTCTTTTATTCGTACTGAATCATCATCATGCGAAACTCGCACCTCCAATATGTCTTGCACACGCTTTGTAAATATTCATTTAGCTTTTACCGGAAGTGCAGAAATATCTAGCCTTCATGCCAGACTAAATTAAATTATGCCTCTATTAGGCAAACAATATATGTATACTGTATAGTCATATAAAAGTAAAATGACAATGCATTTAAAATATTGCATCATATTTCCATTAATATCATTTGAAACGATAGAAAATGAGAATAAAAGACTTATTATGAACATTACAGACTTGCGTAACTCATCTTTCTATTGTGTGAATATGCACATTGTACGGTATTGTTATTGTTATTGTTATCTAACACTTTTTATTATTTTCCATCAATCAGGAGACCGCGACTTGTTTCACCTTTCTCTTTTTCTTCCGGCCGTCTGATATGTGAATATTACATCCTCGAATGTAGCTTTGTTCTTCCCTGAAAGTTAAATAATTGAATAATTGAATATCTAAATGTTATTTCAAATGAACAAGAACTTTAACTCACTTTACAATTTTTCCAAAATTTATATATATGTAAAGCTGAATGTCTGTAATTAATTAATTAATGTAATTTAATCCAATTTTAATGTGTTCCAAGTAGGCTTAATTTCAATTTATTGAAATTCTTTAAAATTCCTTAAAATCTTTTTAGAAGATTAAAAACGATACATGTTGTGCAAAATAGCAAACAATTTTGATATGAACGGAAATATCGTGTTTTATATATTTAGCTTTCAGCGTACGATTAGAGATTCGAAATGGTCAAAAAAAATTCGAATTACGAGATTCTGATAGTGTAAAGGCCTCGAGATATGAATGTATGTCCTCGACTTCACTATCACGAGTAGAGCAATCATTATAAAACAAACTGTAATGAAGGCGCGCTTCTTTATTAGTAATTGTGAACTGTCTATTCAAAGTAGGTCAGTGTTGGAAATGGTGACGAAAAAACTCTGAAATAGGTCGCCGACGAAGATGATTTCGAAAGAATGGGGCCTGGCGCTTTCTTCGTGACCTTCTCGATTATAAATACACGCCAGCTTACGCATATGCCACGTTGCGTTTGTGCAACGGATAAAATGGGTCAACACCGGAAACGGTGTCGAGGGAAAAAAGTTGTCAAGACATCCCTCCGCTTTCTTCGAGCTAATATTTTCAAGCAACTCCAGAATTCAATTTTAATTGCCTTATATTCACATGTACCTAAAAAAAGCATATTTTATAAAAAAATCATTTTCAAAGCAGAAAATTCTTACACGAAATATACTTGAAAATTATTTTCAGACCAATATTTGCATCTGAGAGATTACTAAACCTGTAATACATATAAAAGTTATAAGAACTGAGAATTCTTAACCTCAGAAGAAAATATTCAAAACTGTTACGCCAGTTGT
>CAJFCP010000043.1:0-11990 GCA_904066005.1 Synergus itoensis | reverse complement strand
AACGAAAATTGGCCTAAAATGTCTTGTACACATATATAATGATTAAATGATTCAATCATACTGTCATCGGAATTCCAACATCTTTCTCAACAATTTTTGTTTGTTTGCGCGATTACATGCTTGATAAATAAACGAAAATTGGCCTAAAATGTCTTGTACACATATATAATGATTAAATGATTCAATCATACTGTCATCGGAATTCCAACATCTTTCTCAACAATTTTTGTTTGTTTGCGCGATTACATGCTTGATAAATAGTATTACTATCACCTAAACCAACAAACTGGCACAAATCTATTGACATTTGTAGAAAAATTGAGATAACACTTTCCCATTCTCTTTGGTACCTTGTCATCATCAATTTTCCCTCTTTCTCACAGTCTTCCCCTCATTCTCATGTAGCAGTCAGTATAAATAGATGCGTAGGCAAGCACATGTTTGCGCGTAAAGAGCGCACGCACATTACACACTCCTGCAATTTCAAACGTGTACAATTGTACATATACATTAAACAGTTTGTGCGGTTCATATATGCCCATGCGAGGGAGTTGCGACAGAGGCTGCTAGAGCATAGCGATTGCAACACAAACATAATATGTGGGAGGAGAAGCATTAGTGACCTCTTCTTCCACCATGTTTTCTTTCGTATAGATACCTCTTTCTTCCTCTCGTTTTTTTTTTCGCATTTTCCCATTTTGCCAACTTTTTACTTTTTTACCGGGGCAGTGGGTCCTTTCCTGTCTTGCGACGTGTGTAAGCATTACGTTGATAATAGGCGCTAGTCGTGCTAGAGGAGTTTGCTTGATTCCGGAACAAACGGTCCCTTTGTCCCACGAATGTCCCCCCACACCCTACCCCCTTTAACCCACACACCCCTCCACTTTACTCTATGCATTTCGAACCGTTCCACTCTCTTGGGGATCAGTAATGACCACAAGTGATAAGGCTTTGTGATGGAAATAGAACTATTCACGACTTTTTGTTCTGTTGAATGGGGAATACGTAATACCACTTCGAGAAGGTGAACCAGGAACATGTTTCAGTCGGTGAAAGGTTCCACGTGCTGAGCTTTGTTGTGACAACAGAAATTTACCCGGTATTTTTTGGGGCGCTTGAATTTACCCCAAATTCTATATTTTCCTCTCGATTTTCCTGAATATTTATTTTACCGAAAATGTGTTGACAGAATAGCAATTTAATATCATTTTTATATTTCCGAATTACCGTTTGACATCATTTTTATTTTTCCGAACTACTATTTGTTATAATTTTCATTTATCCGAATGTTCATTTCAGATAATTATTTTTCTTTCGAATAAACACCTAATTTGAAATTCACTTAAACATTCCTTTTGTGACAATTCAAGATTTAAAGTGATATTATACGAAATTTTTGAAAAATTTCACTAGTATTTTTACTGAAAATTTGTTCGGATTTTTAATACTTTTCTATCAGGGAAATTTGTCTGAAAGTCAGGGAAAAGTCAGAGAAATGTCAGGGAAATAAAAAAATTGAATCTTGTGGCCACCCTGTATATGCAAAATTACTTGATTCATTTCTTTTTTTCTGAAAAATCACCTTTTTACCTGCTAAAAAGCTGGACGAAAAGCCACTTCAGTTTTGCTGGTCTAGTCGTGCCAAAAAGCTGGACGAATAAATTTAATACTCTATTAATGGAAATAATAGTGTCTACTATTTATACAGAGAAAGACACGATAATATTTTAATCTATAGGCGCAGGGCTTAGAGTTCATGGTCTAAATAGAATAATCAAGCATTTTTTTCTTATGTCTGGTAGCATTTGATGTATGGTCTAAACTGCTTTATAAAAAGGAAATAAATAAATTCAGATTGAAAAAACATTTATTAGCAAGAAGTTCAAGGTTTAGGGTCAGATTGTAGTAATAGTACACGCAGGCGTGATGTAATCTTTTAAATTATTGCGATAATTTAAATTTTTTAATTTATTGTTTCAACGAGTTACGAGGATTAGTATTAGCGCAGTACATAATTAAATATTAAGCCACTACACCTGTTCTTCAAAAGTTTTATCAAAATATCCTATCATTTCTTATCGAGTGATTTATTTCCTTTCTTTTGTGTTATACACATACTGGGTGTCTATATATGTATACTAAATTTTGCCCACGAAATTCGCAGACAATTCTCGAATCAATTACAAACTCAAGGACAATTCCCGGATTTTCTTGGATTTTTTTTCAATTCTTGGACAATTTCCGGTTTTATTTTATTTCCCGCACAGCATACAACCTGTTTTAAACAGACGAAAAAAATGACACCTTTTATTTATGAAAGAAAAGTGTATTAATAATGGACTTATATCGCCTCGCTTATCGTGTTTATCACACTTCCCTAAGTGGCATTTAATAAATTAATCGCCGGCCGGAAACTAGTCTCGGGGAAACCTTTATCACATCAGCACTCACCGGCCCTCTGTCCCACTTTCCTAAAAGTGTAGCGTACACCTATACAAATGTCGTTTGTGAAGTTGCGCTGACGAACCGAGTTTCTTGGATCAAATGGATTCGAGGTCGACCTTAAATCCGTCGCAACGAGATCAAGACTTGACGAATCATGTCTAAAAATGATACGAAGGACTTGTTCACCTTTTCTCTTGCTATAAAATTCTTCTTGAATCTTGAATGCTTTGATATTCTCAATGAATTGAAATCGAGAGGGGCTATACATATAAATGAAAAGAAAGAATAAAGGCAGTGGCAAGCAAAGGTAAATAATGAGAGTGGCCACTGTTATTTCGACACGACTCTCCGTTAGGTCGACTCTGGCATTACGTAAAGCTGAAGCGAGTGTCGACGAAATGAAATTGAAAGTAAAACGTCGTTAACCAACCTTCCAGGTGAAGGTGTCCCTCGTGAGGAAAGCTTCCTGCCTCTCTGCAAGGAAGTTCTCCCGTCAAATGCACTTCGTTACCAAATACGATAAAACTTGCATCGAAATCAAATTTCTGGTGATTTTATAACACATTACAACATGATATTTAAATACGTTCATGCAATTTTATAAATGATTTTTCTTTAAATATAGTTTTTGGCATTTCATTGGTATGAAGTTTCAGAAGTCTAGTCTCAAATATTTTTTATTTTCATTTACATTTATTGGATTAAGCATATTAAAAAAAGTTTCTAAAACCATTTTATTTTTATTTATTTACTAGCTTAGGATTTGAGGAGATTTCAGGTGACTTTAAGGAATTTCAAGGGATTCTATAGAGTCTTTAAGTGATTTTAGGAAATTTATTGATATTTCATTTGATTTTAATGAACTTCAAGGAATTTTAAGAGATTTCAAGTGATTTTAAGTAATTATTGCGGAATTTTATAACAGCGTGGCCACATTTAATTTTTCTCACAATTCAGTGTAAAAGAAGTGTATTGTAAAATGACATTACGTTATGGAATTTTTTTGGACAAGTTCTTTTCTTTTATAGTCTTCTTCTTTTATTGTTTTCAATTTCACGGAAATTCGCAATTAATTTACTAGGGATTAGCATCATTCTACTGGAACTGAAGAATTGGAAGAAAACAAGTTTAACGATTAAACATTTTTTTGGAGATAAATAAAGAGCTTAATACTTTCGGTGTTGAGGTCGTCGTAGATATTTCGATAGAAATAAAAGGGACGCGAGACTCGCTTTATTGGCCAAAGTTCTCGATCTATTTTCCTACTTAAGTCAGTCACTTGGCCAACGGTTGGCCAGAAGCCACCTATTGCACCTTAGCAGCTTCTTCCTAATTCTCCGGACCTTGCTCCCATTTCACTTCGAGGCGAGATTCGAAATAGCTAGAGACTCTATGATCATGTGCAGCATACATTTGCAGTGTGAAAGGCCTCCGAGTTCGAGTGTCAGACACTAATTTTACATTTCATTCTATTCAATCAAAAAATAATCTCTTCTAAAATAATCGCTATTAAATGGCTTCCTAATTATGTTAAAATACGTCTTCCCCAGGAATAGAATTTCTATATATAACTTTACAACTAATTTTATATGTAATTTCAAACGATTTTCCAATCGTTCAATATTAAAATTATGTTACGTGGAAAAATTTAACGAAACCCATTTTCTTAGATTAAAAAAGTGACCAGGAGAGGGAAAGTGACCCCGGTAGGTAAATAATTCTTCAGAATTTTGTCAATTTCAGCTTTTTCCAAGTAATCCCCAAACTTTTAAAGCCGATGATAAATCCTGTAATCTTCGGAATGCCCAAGTTCCGCCAACTTAAGATTTGGATCTCGATTTTCGCAAGAGGACCTAGAAAAAAAATCTAGTTAGGAGAAAACCGAGGAAATATGAACAACCCTTTCAGGGACGCTCAACCAAAGTATTATGACTTTATGATCCTTTACAACGACCTGAAATGCAGACGTAAGCCGGATACTGAGAGAAATAGTAGTTTCTATCTCGTGAAAATTATTCTACCCTTCACAAATACAAGATTACGAGTTCCTTGCTGTAATCCTTTCAGACCCTTTTTTTTACTTCCACCATCTTTTCCGACAAATGACCCAGACTCATAGAAGTCATAAGAGTTGCCCAATTCTGTTCCTTTTCCCTTTTTTTTTGTCGGAAGGAAATAAGGAATTGCGTTCTTTTGAGACCTAACGGTCTTTCCCAGATGCGGCAAAAATTTTTTCGAACATTTTTTTTTTGGTAGATTTTTCTCTTAGGCATTCATCTGGCAAGGACCTGGCAGTGTTTCTCTTATCCTTGAGGCGCAAGGGGATTAGAAATTGGCCTTCGACGTGATTAGTGTTACGTAAAGCTAAGGGCATCAGAGACAGAATGAAAGGTGTGAGAGTGAGGGGGGGGGGAGTAGACCAAATAAGAGAAACGCTATATTACATTCTGGGTTGAAATATTTCGAACAATCGAACATCTTTTCAGTATAATACCTTCTTGTCGATAATCCCTTAAATGGTATCTACGACCTTACCAGCTCTTTCTAGAAAATGTGCAGTTGAAGTTAAAAGTGAACTGAGTCTATGTCTAAGTGCTCATTTTCAGCCTTGAGTGTTTCGTTTATTTTGTCAGGTGTATAAATAAAGTAAAAAAAATATCTGAAGGGCAATCAATGAAATTAAATGTGGTTTTTAGTTTCAGGAAACAGGCATATCATTCAAAACAATTGGTAGAGCGTCTTTCCATCTTGGTATGTATTTCACAATAAGATGACTCGGAAGAAAACCTACCTTTGATTTACATAGGTTATTAAAGCCAAGGATTTTAGAAGGGCGCGTAGCGTTCTACTTTTGGCTAGTCTAATTAAATAATGGAAATATTAAAACCATTTAATTATTTAACTTATAGGCCTGTTATGTCTACATTGTCGATCTCTGCATCTGAAAATGTCGGAATTTAATAAGGTTTTAAAAACATGTTTATAAAGAGATTTCATAATTTAATTACACTCGTAATTGTAAAATTTTAAGACATTTTTTTTAAATTAATGAATTAATTTCTTTAGCAGGTATTACTATTCCTTTAGCAGGTACCTACTATTTCCTTTAGACTTGTTATTTTTGTAGTATAATTTCGGATGATACACTTCAAACTAATCTCTCTCTTTGAATTACACAAAAAAAATAATAAAGGAATCTATTCGCGGATAATTTATGGAATTTATTCGAATCTACATCAAGTAATGAATTAACATTTCACAAAGAGTTCGAAGCAAGGTTCATGGCCGATCTGCTTAACCCAGTTTAAATAAAGCTGCTTTGAATTAAACTATGAAGATTACTTGATAATCACAATATTGTTATTGTTCTTTTTTTGTGGTACACACGCGTTCGATATATATTTGAAAATAGTTATCGTAAGTTATATAAAATAGTTAAATAGAGCAACTTTGTTGCTATCTCTCAGATAAAAAATTTGTTAAACGTTCTTACCTTGTATGAATGATTGTTAATGGAATTGTTGATAAAGTTCGAATTTGTTGTCTTAAAATTATACAGAAAACCACATTTAACAGCGGAGTAGAAGCAAATCGGAAAAGGTTTCACTTATAGAATAAAGCAAAAGACTAATTAAGTATATAAATTAATAAGATTAACTATAATTTAACTATATTAGCCAATGCTAATTCATTATCCAACAAGACCGCCTTCAATTTAAACATTGGTTGCCTTCAATTCGATATTTTCGAGTTCGATTCGAACTAAAACTTTTTTAATACGGCATTAGGTAAAAAGATTATTTTTGACATTGTTTTGCACTTTTAATATTTATTTATACATTTATCACATTTTTTTATGTACGGCCATTTTTGTATTATTACACCACAACGTGAAATACCTATTAGTATAAACTACTCAATGTATGTAGGCATCTCGGTAGGCATATTATTGTGGGTAGTAAATAGTTGTGCTCTTGTATTTGTTCTTCGGATGCAATAGTACCTACACAAAATATTTTTAAGGACATGTGTACTTCAGACAAAAATGATTTGTTTATAAAAATAGGCCATATTTTTATAAACAATTGGTCGAATGAATTTTTTGTAATGCTTATTGAAAAGCCGAGAGAAAATCCTAAATTTCACTGTCACTTATTTTTTTAATAGAATACTTTTTTTCGTATACGTAGATAATTAGAGGTACATTTTTCGAGCGTTAAAAGTTTGAAAATTCACAACTCGGAAATTTTAAATATCATGTCGAAATAAAAAAATACGTGTACAATATTTTTCGACCAAAAAACACAAAAAAAAATATTTCGCGCGAAAAAAATTTTTGATTGTAAATTTTTTATGGAATGGCCGATATATTATCTTGAAGAATTTCGGTTCTATCAGACACAATACATTTTTTATATTATTAAAAAAAATATATTACCTGGTCCATATTTGGCATCATAAGGAGGCAAAAGAGAACAGTAATAAACTTTACAGTTGACATTATGAAAATTGAATGAATTTTGTAAAAAAGAACATGAATTTATAAGAATTTTTAGTAAGCAAGATCGTTAATTATAATTTGAAAGTAACACAATCAAATCCGATAAAAATAGATACAAGTTCATAAATTATAGGCATATCTTTAAAATTACTCGTGTTGATAAAAAAGTCTATCACTTTTCCTTCACGTAGAAACGAAAATTACATTTTTTAACAAAGATTTATTACTTTTGTAGTATAGTGTTGCTTATTGAATTACGTAGTAAGAAATTACCATTAATTTATTAATAAGTAAGATTTGACTAACTCACAATTGAGGGAGTGCAATTATTATGTAAGAACCGAGTCTAAATACTCTAAATGCTATAATGAATTGCAAAAAGTACAAAACTTGTTATAAATATTGAAGCCACACTTATTCTCTCACATGAAAGATTTACGGCATAAGCTCTTGCGCGAGTATAAAGTGGCAGCAAGAAAGTATGTACAACTGTAGGCTCGACTGTAGGTATGCAGTGGAAAAAGGTAACATGATATAGCGCTTTTCTTTCTTTATTTTTTATGTCGTCTCTGCCACGTACCTATAGGAATTATTTATAAGGATTGTATAAAAATTTATAGCATGAATTGCAGAAGTCAATCTGTCTCTCAGAGCGCAATAAATTTACATCCCTGCTTTATTATTACATATTACCAGTTGCATCTTATAACTTCTGAAGCCGATAACGATATCCCGTGCATATGTGCAGTGGCGGATCCAGAACATTTTTTCAGGGGGGGCGATTTTAAAAATTTTTACGAGGGTGATGAATAATAAAGAAAGTAAAATCCTAGAATTCATCAAGTTAATTTGTATCTAAACAATTTAATAAAGTTTTTACTTAACACACAGCGGCTGAGGGGGGGCGATCGCCCCTATCGCCCCCCCCCCCCTTGTATCCCGCGCCAATGCATATGTGTAGCTTCTGCTTCTAATTTTGTTTAAGAGATTATGTAACGTAACATCGAACAGGGCTCTCTCTCATTTTCCGTTTCTTTCTCTTTCTTCTTGAGTATATCTCTCATTTTCCCTCAGCAGTTCTCCTCATGGTTGCCACAAACGAGATCGTTTATGGCCATGCCTAAGTTGGCCGAGGCTACGTTTTACGGCGATTCTGCTCAAATGGTTATGGTATCTGTGCTTCGTTTCTCCTATCTTGTGTACTCAAGGTTGCAACTTTGTCGCATACACTATCTCGAAATGCATGTCGCTCCTTTTTTTTAATCCATTTTCTTCTTCTCGCCCCCTGACCAATCACTGTTAGGATTTTATTGGTCAGCGATTTCGAAATCCGAAGGTTAGATAGCCCCCGAACAATCGAAAATTGAATGTGATTATTATTAACACCTAAGAACGAAACCTGACTTTCAACCTCTATCTTTATCTTCATATAGTATTCCTTCTTACAACTTCAAGTCATTCAAAGGCCAATCAGATTTGCAACAAAAAAATGTATGCCAGATTTTCGAGACATTTTGTGACACCATTTTTTTTGAGAGGAATTTCTAAAGGTATCTAAGAATTTTAAGGGATTTCAGGATATTTCGTGGAATTTTAAAGGAATTCATGCAATATTAAGAGATTTTTAAAAGAATTTTAAAGGATTTTAATGAATTTTTGAATGTTATACAATTTGGAAGAATTTTAAGATATTTCAATGAATTTTAAGGGATTTGGAAGGTTTTGTGTGAAATTTTAAAAGATTTCAAAAATTTTCTAGAGTTTTAAGGAATTTAAAAATTTTTCGTGGAATTTCGAGGAATTTTCAGAAATTTTAATATATTTTAAGGAATTTTGACGATTTTTAAATGATTTTAAGAGAATTCAAGGGATTTTATGATTTATAAAAGATGTTGTGAAATATTAAAGGATTGCATGGAATTTGATAAGATTTCTAATAATTAATGAATTTTAAAGTATATAAAGGGAATATTATCATAGAATTTTAAGGAATTTCCAAAAGTTTCTAGGAATTTAAGGGGTAACATCTATGCAGAAATTTCAAAAAATCGATTTTTCTTTTTTAAGCGAAATTGATATATAATTATATCATATATGATTTTTAAAAGATTTTGTAGAATTTTGAAGGATTTCGCAGAATTTAATAAGATTTCTAAGGATTTTAAGAGATTTTAATAATTTTTAAAAAAAGCTTATGGAATTTTTAAGAATTTTGTGAAATTTTATGAGATTTCTAATAATTTTAATAGATTTTAAAGTACTTACGTACTTTCTGGGAAACTTAAGAGGTTTTTACGAATCTTAACAGATTTCAAGGGATTTTTATGAGATTTAAAATATTTTATAGGGTTTAAAGAATTTTGAATCTGGCCCCGATCGGGTCCAGATCGGGGGATTTCAGACCGGGAATGAAACACACGGCCCGACCAGGCCCAGACCAGAAATTTCTACACGGGCTATTGAATGATTAAAATTTAAATCATGGGAAAATTTACAGAATGGATGGAAACTGTTGTAAAATTTTTAGAATATATGTGGTTTATGCGAAAGCTGTCGATCCAAACTTGGCTATGTCAATGGTTTTCCGAAGATCACTGGATTGCGTAAGAAAAAAATTAAAATTCTGCTTGAGGACCTGACTCAATCTCAAGATCATTATTCCCAAGTTGCGATGGAATCTGCATATCTCCCGTGAAAATCTGAACTTGCCAGATTCACAAATGGAAAACAAATTCAAAGACTGCTTTTCTTAAGGAAGTCAGACCATTTGGAATTTGAATTCGAGTTCATTCATAAATAAATTTATCTCCAGGATAAGGCGCTACTATTAAAGCTTTGCAATGGTATTACATATAATTATACCTACAGTATGGCCAAGCAAAGCGAATCGCGTTTATTTAAAATGCAACCCAAGGCGAAGGAATAGAATAGAGAATATTTAGAGCAAAGTGCAAATTTTTCAAGGGCAGCCATTCCAAATTAATATTAATGTAATACAATTTTCAGTAAACAATTAAAGTGTTTCAAAATAAAAGAGTATTTTTTTCTAGGTTGAAAACGTGTGTTATTATGAATTTGGTTGATTATAACGACAGAGTAACGATTATATTTGTTTTTTTTTTGCTTTTTGAAATTTCCATGACACGTAGGCCGACATTGTTCTGCGTGACTTCTTATCAGTTATCAGCGATGTACACCACTTTGTACTTGAAACCAAGAAGACTTTTGATATTCGTGGAACCCATTCTTCAAATTATGGTGACACAATTTCACAACCTTCCACACACACACGCTACTTCTCTCGTATAAAATAAAAATGATCTTCTCGCTAACATTGACGATATTTAAAAATTTATTTTCACTTTCAAGCGAATTCCTATATTTAATTTTCTATTATTATATATTGTGGAAATTTTTTTGCACCACCCTATTGTTTAAAGAGACGAACGTAAATTATTCACAGTATTTCTAACAAGCATATACAATGCTCAAACCTAGTTCACGTTGAAAATAATTGTAGATATGATAATTATATGTTAATCGTATTATCATTCACTTGACTACTAAATAAAGAAAAAACTTGTTAATTTTCAGTAAACATTTCCCTGGCTTTTCGTGGTAGAATTTTTGCATTTTATAATAATTTAAGAAGCTTGTGAAAACACTGATGAAAATAAAATTATACTGAATATATTATACTGATTTCCTTTTTTGATATTGATTTTGCCCTTTCCTTGTCACGTGAAGCCAGGAAAATATGTAAATTATTAGAATAAACAGAATAAAGTGACACCCGGGAAGCTATAATAAGTGATGTATTTTACGATTATTCGCTATCGACTGGTCTGGAGAACTGAGCAAAAAGTCAAGGTCCGTTACTTAACAAAGAATCCCTCCCTCTTTCCCTCCCCCCAAGAATAAATACATAGTTATTATTTGCTTTTCTTCTATGGTCAGCTCTGACATTTCATGGACTTATTAAATTGCAAACCAATCTGCATAAATATTTCAATCTTTCTCAAATCATAATATTCTAAACTAATTTTCTATATGGATATTTATTGAAAAACCGCTATTGACAACTAATATATTTTCACCGTATTATAATATCGAAGATTGGCAAAAAAATGTATGAAAAGTATGATCTAGTATTGTTGTGCAATGATAAAGTGTACGTTTTATGTATTCTGAAAAATTTACGTCACTTTCTGAGTAAACAATGTTTCGTAACGTTGAAATGTTTCACAATGTAATTGTTAAAATTTTTCTCATTATAGTAATTGAAAGTAATCGAGCGTCTTGAAAGATAGACCCATAAACAATAGGTTCCTAGTTTAATTCTCATTTCAAGTTTTTCAGGGGTATAATCAGCCTTCCTCTGTATTTTCTTAATTTTACTGCTTCTATAAAATAATTTTTCTTAGAGGCGTATATCCCTCAAATTCTACTTTCCTGAATCTTCATTTAACCGAAATTCACTTGATGAAATAACAATATGGCCTAAATTCTAAATGTTTTGAAATTTTTAAGGAATTTTAAGAGGTTTCTAAAATTTTTTGAAGATTTCAACGAATTTAAGCTAAGGTTTTCGTGAAGTTTTAAGGTATTTCAAAAGGTTTGCAAGAGTTTTATGGGGTTTTAAGGAATTTTATGAGATTTCTAATAATTTTAAGTGATTTCAAGAGATTTTTCTGATATTTCAAAAGATTTTTACAATTTTTAAAAAATTGTAAAAAAAATAATTAATTAAAATTAATTAAAATAAAATTAAATAAAAAAATTAAAATAAAATAAAATAAAATAAAATAAGAATAAAATAAAATAAAATAAATAATAAAATAAAATAATAAATAATAAAAAATAAATAAATAAAATAAATAATAAATAAATAAATAATATATAAATAAATAATAAAATAAAATAATAAATAATATATAAATAAATAATAAAAAATAAATAAAAATAATAATAAATAAATATAATAAAATAATAAAATAAATAAATTAATAAATAATAATAAATAAATATAATAATAATAAATAAA
>CAJFCP010000036.1:7961389-8040255 GCA_904066005.1 Synergus itoensis | reverse complement strand
TATATATATATATTATTATAATATATATTATTATAATTATATGTATTATCTATAATTATTACTTGTCAGCAAGCCAATTGGATAATTATTTACAACATTATTGCTCTTAAAACAGGGAGCTCTTTTAACATTTAAAGTCAAATGGACTGCATCAGAAAAATCACTATCATTATTGCACCAAATTATTGGTAACCGTTACAACTAATGGCCTACCAGGCCTACCTTTTACCGGATATTGGGAAAGCTACTACGGAAGTTACAAATTACTTTTTCCACTTTATGCAGGGTCATAGAATATTGAAAGGGTACGTGGCAATATTTCCCAAGTAAACTAAAATATGTATCAGCTTTTGATTATACGCTTTAATAAACTTGAGTATTGTTAAAAATGTTACATATAATAGAGCATTTTTTCCTATTATACAGATAGAAGCCTTTTCAACAAAAAGTATGTATTGTATTTCATTTTACTTCTTCTTCTATTTTCTTTTCTGTTCAATGTTCCAAGGATGCGAAGTTGAATCGATATTTCTCAGAATTTTTTTTCTTCGCAAGAGCTTTGCACTATATAAAATTCAAGTACAAAGTGAAAACTTTTCTACTTACGTGATTCTTCTGTAGAAAATATATAAAGTTTTGATGGTTTGCTCCATCCATCACGATTTCTTGACAATACTAAAGCTTCGTAGTAAGTCCCTTCCTGTAGACCCGTCAGGTTGAAAGATCGCGAATGTAAAGGTCCAATAGCGTCATTTCCGCTCGGGATAAACAATTTAACCCATTCTTCACCCTTCTGACCTCAGGAAATGAGATAAATTTTTTCAATTAGTGAGATAATATTTGATTAGTGTCAAAATATGCTGAAAATATCTATATCAGTTTCAACATAGAATACACTTTCTAATTTATATGGCATATGCCCATAAATGATGATTGATTAAATACTATTTCTGGTACAAGTCGCGAATTATTTTATAATAAATAAATAATGACCCGGAAGTGATATCTCACCTTATATCTGCGAAACCAAAATTGATATTCGATGATAGAACTGTAACTGTCCACTTCCCAGATGAAATTGAAAGCAGTCTTAGAAATTGGATGAGATTCTTTCTTAAAGACAGCCATATTTGCTACTGCTGATAATTCAATAACAGCTTCTGCATATCCTTGAGAATTTGTCGCATTACAGTAATAATGGCCATAATCTTTTGCAACTACCTGCCTTATGATTAAACTGTGAATATTTTCAATAGTCGTCTTCACTATCCTTGGTGAATGAGGTACTTTGTGATCCTTAAAAAACCACTCAACCTGCAAGTAAAAAATTAACGACTCAAATTAATGTCGCAATATTTCAGATTAAAAAAGAAATTAGACATTACGTCTGAATGATTTACCATGAAAGTACTTTATGTATGTATACTACATTACTTTTATGTATGTATAATATAATATTTTAAAAAGTCGCATCTGTATCGAAATAGATCAATTTACTGGTATTAATGTGATACGTAAAGTGATTTGAATAATGGTCAGAGGGTGTAAATTGAAATTATTGTTTGAAATTCAGAACCAGCTTTGTTGGTAATATTTATTGAGTTACTCTCTATATATCACCTTCGCCTCAGGCCAAGCACTGACCCAGCAATCAAGCTGTACACGAATCCCTGGAGATGCATGGATCCAAGTCTTCCTTGCTTCGATTATCGGCTTATCTGTTGGTATTAAATTAATCCAATCACATTAATGTAATTGCGAATCAAGCCGGCCTTTTTCTTTATTTAGTACAGATCTTCGGATTTATTTACTTTTCCAATATATAATTTCTAGAAATATTCCACAAATCTGTCTAGCTTTCGTGTTATCGAGATCAGTTTCTTATTTATAAGATTGCAATATTTTATTTGAAATCATTTCAGCCGGAATTCGTCGAAAAATATTTAGAAAATAGAAAATCTTATAGAGAATATTGAACAATTTAAAATATACACGGAAAAAAGAAAATAGTTGAATTTATCATTTAAAATAGTTAACATGCGCTCTGATCGCAGTTTTCCTGGAATTTAGTAACTTTTACTATTTATAATTGTAACTTTTGCAATGAAAAAACAGGGTTTGCAATTTTCTTAGCAAAAATTACATCTTTAAATAGTAAAACTTACTAAATTCCTGGAAAAATGCGTTCAGAGCGTGACTCATATAAAGAAGATATAATTATAAGCCCCACAATTATCTAATTTCAGTATGGTCTAGCGTCAAGCGTGAAACCACTTATTCTTGTGTGAGGGAATGTCGAGCATTAGTCGATGACTCGTCGCTTCTATTAGTGATAATAATGAATGAACTAATAAAGCATATAAGACAACCAATTGGGCCGTCACCGCGTTTCTTCAATTGATCGGCAAGACGATTGCGTTTTAATTCGCTAATTTAATTATAATTGCCTTTCCTGCATGCCAAGATATGATTTTACATGATTGCTTTCGAACTGGACCACTTCATTAATCTTAATCAACTCTCACTTTGAAAAGTAAACTTCTCACCTTTCATTTATAATATATGAAATAGATACTAATCAAACCTGTTTTTCAGAAACTTAATAATGTTGTTTATTAATCCAATTAACTAATTAATTTACTAATAATAACTATGTTAATTTGGCCATATTATATAGGTTTATATAATTTATATAATTTTTATAATTTTACTGATTCTAGAAGATTTCGAAGGATTATCAAGAATTTCCAGGTATTTTAGGAGATTTGAAGGGATTTCCTTGAATTCTGGGATATCAATGATAATATTCATAGTTAATATTAATATTAATATAGTTTAATATTAATAGTTTAGCAACTAAAAACTTACATCGTATTTTCAGATCAATAGTTGCAAAAGCTGGATCTCCTACGCTATTGTCAGCTTCACAAGTGTAACGTCCGGCTTGGCTAATATTATCAGCCTTAAATCGTAGACGATCTCGATGGTCCAGCAATGGAATCACTTCTCCCTTTTTAATTACACAGAGATTTTTATCATTATTTTTTATAAAGTAATTTAAAATCTAATATAAATTATCCCAGGTGAAAGAATCCACGTGGAAATCAATGTGGAATTCTATCCAGGAGTTTTTCAGCTAGGATAGTAAGAATTGTACTATGAATTGGTAGATTTCTAAAAAAGATTAATATAAAAATTTATAAATGACGTCGCACCGTTGAAAGGGTGGATGTGATGAGAAAAAAGTGTCTTGTCATGATAGGTGTCGATTCTTCCGACTAGTGGGAAAGCTTCCTGAGAACAGGTGTCATTTATTACCTTCGACTTCCAGGATATGATTGGAGACGGGACGCCTTTGGCAACACAGGCGATATCTACTATTTCTCCCAAATTGACTTCAAGTTCTCCAGATTCTGGGAGAGGGTGGACGCTGGGTGGATCTGAAATTAATACCCATCAGTTTATTCGCTAAAGTTCTCTTAGTTTGCCAAAGTGATTAAGAGGGATCTCAAGTTACCCAAAGTACCTATTCGGTCTGTGAATGTAAAAAGTTTATTTTCGCGCCTGTATAAATTTACGAGTTCATTGACTTGGAATAATTTTTCAAAATCTTGAAGTTACTTGATTTGAAGTTACTGCAATCGAGTTCATAATCCTATTATTAGTAAATAAAGTTGTGACTCGTCTACTGCAATAGCTTAGTATTTTTTTTTTATATCGGGTAATTAATTATTGTCAAGAACAGGAGTTCCTGTTTCCATCTGAACAAATACCGACTCGAAAACGGTAAACCAGAACAGGTACTAAGAGTCACCAACAGATTGCACCAAAATTCATTGAAAATAGCTTTTGTGCAATTAACAATTAATAATTACAACTGTTTATGCGCACAATTTCCGCTTTGACTAAAAGGCGGGTGAAAGTAATGAAAAAACTTTTAAAATATCATTCGAAATCACATGAAATGAAACTAGATGAAATTCTGATTTAAAGTACTTTCAAAATCAAAGAATTTCACCAGATAAGAGTTTTTTAAGGAACCAAATTCAATTTCAATCAATTTTGAACTTCAGTTACCGGAATTTGAAAAAATTGTTAATTAAATATTTCTATAATAATTTTGACTGCATTTTAAGTTATTCTTTTTTTTTCTCAATGGAAAGGTTTGCAATAAAATAAAATAATTACAATTTTAATTATCATTTTTTAGGTCAACCCTTACAGTAAAGTATCAGGAACTTTTATGAATTCCTTTACAAATTGGAATGGATTTTCTCTTAGATTTTTGATTGAGTTCAACTTCTTTATGATATACTTACACATCACTTCGATAGCATGTATTTGAATAACAGCTCCCCAGGGAGCAGGGCGAGAAGCGTTGCACTTGTATTCGCCAGTATCTTTCTGTTGGACGCGATATACCTCCAGGCTTCCATTACTCCACAACCTTATTCGTTCAGGTGGCACGACATTTGTATCATCGCTGTCAACAAGCAATAATCCATCTCGCCACCACCTCACACTCACCGTTCCTTCAAAATTTTCTGTAGAAAGGAACAACTTTGAATGCAATGCTCTTTAAATTTGAATCAGTGAATAATCAATTGAAATTTACCCTTACGAAAAAATATTACAGGAAAATCAGTATAGGCATATAATGATTTATTTTTATAATCGAAAAAAAATTGTACGAAATTTTTTATAGAGAAATTACTATCGAAAAATCATTACAGGAAAATCATTATAGAAAAAATTTGATATAGATTAATATCTGATAATGGAAAGCTTGAGTTCTCCCGCCTTTCCTGGAATTACAGGCAATTTATCAGATATATTCGATAATAAAATGGACATTACTCGAAGGCAGAATTGTCATTGCATTTCGTGTATCCGAGTCGTTAATTCAATACTGGATAACAAGTTCCTGACAGAACTGACAGTTTTGACTAATGTTATTGGTCAGCGTCGTGCATTCGCAAATATACGCGTAACATACGAGTGTAAGCAATACAGTAATCGACATTTGTTTAGCACACAAAGCACTTTATTACCTTTAAGCTTTTATTTACGATTTTCCTGCAAAATTCATGTCCAAGATTATTTTATTATTTTCTTTTAAAAATGTAAACGAATGGGTATGAAAAACTAATAAATTTATTACTTTATTGAATTTTATTAAGAAAAAATATGTATGTTCGAATTTCAGCGCAAACAATAAAGTAGCCCATAAATATGCATAAAAGTAAAAAGGAACTCGCATCGTATGGGACGTGTGTAATACACACTGTGTATACGTGTATTCTATAGAATATTATATGCATATATGTATATGTGTATACTTCAACCCTTGTTGCTGACATAATCATACAGTCAATCACATATGTATGGTATGAACCTGATCGATCGATCATGCATAATCAAGTTTCAACCCCTGTTCGGTACAACATTGAAAATATCTGAATCTGGCATATATTGTAGTCTTTTGAGTTTACATTCGAGATTTAAATGACAATAAGGAATTATCGAAATGAAAAAAATCATAATCTACCAATGCTAGGGAAACGTGAATTTTTAACATAGTATAGTGTCCTTGGTCTTCCAGGTTACTTATTTTATGTTTTTGGGGTTTAATTGAAGTCTCTCGTACAACTACAAACTTTCACGATCTCTCTTGAAAGCTTTCAGTGTCCTTCCTTAATCACTTCTTTCAGAACTAGTTAAGCTCCTTTCTGAGATTGTATGTTAAGACTTTCCAAGCAATTATGTTACATATGTGTATGTATGTATACATATGCAAAAGTAATTTTTCCCTCTGAGCAGGAAGGTTTTAGAATAAAAAAAAAAACGTTTTAAAGAGTTCATCCTTTATATCTAAATGCAATACGTCGCAGAAATTCATTCTTATATTTAAAACTGCGTAAATATATTGTCTGCGGGCATATAATAATTACCATTTAGTTGACCACCTGCATTGCAAGATGGCAAAACCACTGTATCGTTTTCATATGTTTTCACTGTTGTTGGAAAGCTTCTGTTACAACGACTCAATGTCGTAATCTGTGCACCTGGAAAGATGTTTATTCATTTTTATATAAATTCAATTTTACTAAAAAGTTAAAGTTTATTTTCATTTGAGTATATCTATAGTTAGGAGAATGAAATTAAGTTCAATGTCCTCTTAAGGTGAGACTTGTGGTAACCTGAGTTGTAACAAAGAAAAAAACAATTCTGTTTGTGTACTCGTTATTCCACTACGTAAGATATGCTCTACTTTAAATTCTTTTTTATTTTACTTCTTAGATAGAGTTTGTTTGATGACTTTGTGTTTTATTTCCAATAATAGAAATATGGAAAGTAGGATAACATATATAACAACAAAGCTTTTAATTAAGGATTGGATGGCCATGTTTCAGAGGTCATATTACTGAAAATGCACAGAGATTGATTATTTGTGATGATAACATCCGTGAGGGGTTGTGACATCGTCTCAATTACTGAACTTTCTTTCAAAAATAAACATATCTGATCTTTATTAATGTATAAAGAATAATGATTTTTTCATGATCTTATTATCAATATTTAGTATAAAAAAATTTTCAGAAATTTCCACTTAAAATTTGCCATAACAAGTTGAGAATCGCAGATTGGAGGAGTGCGTCAATTATTTGCGATTAAGGCAGAACAGTAAATATCCGGTTTAGTAACAAACCCTTCCCTTGATCATTAGTTTGAATGTCGGTTACAATATAGAGCAAAAGTTCCATGTCTATGTGGTTTGATTTCAACTCATGAGAGGAATTATGCAGATCTAAATGTATGTCATTTACGATCTTGCTTTGCTGGAAGTTGATTTGAAATCCTCGAGAAAACGGAAATTACAAAGTACTCTTCATTAGTGACAGGGATATTGATTGTGCAGTTGTCTTCTGACTCAAAGAGAACGTTTGAACAGCAAATATTTTATTTCAAATCGGGAAAAAACTTAGTAAAATAAATGCAAAATAATAATAATAATAATTCAAAATATTATATCATGGAATCACCGACAATATAAAATTACCCACCCTCGAAAATTCCCAACAATCGAAAAATATTTTCCTTACAGTTGATTCAGATTTTCTTTTATTTTAGACTTTATAAAATAATTTTAAAAGCACACTTGAAAGGGTTAAATTACCCTGATTTTCAAAATTATGATTAATAAATATTTATATGAAATCTTACTTATTGTTATTATTAAATATATCCTCCATGAAAGCACCATATTCACTAAAAATAAAATTGAATGAATATATGCTCGAATCACATTCACTAAACCGCGTTAAGTGAAAAACGAAGAAGAAAGAGGAAATGTGATCCCGCACGATCCCGGTGACTTTTCAGTGGGCACTGATCCTACTCTAAGATGGGGCCCATGTACCAACTGATTCACACACACATCTACTCTCATCTTGCGTGCGTAATTATGACTAGTCGTTCATTGTGGGACTCAGGGATGCTCATCTTGTTACGATAACTAATCGGAACTAATCTAATCTAAAAGCTAAAGTTCTAATTACTTCAATTTCAATATTAAGCTTAATTTAATATTAATAATTGTTCATATAAATATATAAAGCCAAGGAAATTAAATAAGTAGAACGTATATTACCTGAGAAATTAAGAGTAATTTTAAACATGAATAACAAATTAAAAATAAATTAAACATTAAAAATTGAAGAAAAATTAAAAATCTTTGTTATTCATAAATATATTTTTTGTATTCCAGTAATTTCTCGAGTAAAATAATGAACTTAGGTAATGAATAACTTTGATAGGTAAATATTATGACAGAAAATTAATAAGAAATTTATTTGTTTATTTATTATTTTATAGATTTTTTTATAGGTTTTGTTTTTTACAGCTGCTTTCTTTTGTATTTCGCATGGGAAAGTAGATTTTGAGAGAAATTGAGAGCCGCTGTTTTGCTGAGAAGATCTTTCTTCTGCAAGTATAGGGGTACGGGGTGTCCACCCACCGACCGAAGGCATTCTTCTATAATTTGTTCAATTTACGCACCGACACGAATCATATATAGAGCTATTCATCGAGTTATCCATTAAATCGTTAATCCAATCTCTGATTCGTCGAGAGGCACGTATGGCTGAACGTATATAAATGTTTCTTATTTACCTTTCAAAGGCGCCCGATCATCAACGTCAAACGATGAATATTGCCCTACCACAAATTTCATTCTATGGCCTCTGATGTGCTCATAAAAAGCTACAGTTTTTTGTCAAATTTACATCGTCAAGCAGATGCCAGTGAAATTATGAATACCAAATGAGTTCATTATAAAAAGGTATTCAATGAGAAAATTCATCAACTCAAGACTTCATTACCATATTTCGACTATTTTTTTTTTATTTCAAGAAGTAATACAAGACTGAGTCCCTTAAAAGTTCTAAAAATCTTTTGGTATTCTTCAAAATGAAATCTCTTTAAATTCAACGAAATCCCTTAAAAATCAATAAAAAATTCCTTTATATCTTAAAATTCCCAAAAATCGAAATCTTTATGAGTCCCTAAAAATTGTTGGTTACTTCAACAAAATTTTTTAGTAGAAGTTATAATAAAGATTGCACATAATATATGATATTCTCTGGAACGTTCTATTTTGTCATCTTTTGTGATCATGTCGTGATTATGTGACAAATTGGAAATCTGAAGACATATTGTAGTTTAATAAAGAAGGAAGAACTTGATTTCATTGTGGTGAAAGAGATCTATTGATTCTGTTCCCTCTACGTCAAATTTTGATAATATTATCCCTGTACAATTGATGTCCAGTGCTGAGACGCATACAAGACTTGAGAAAGTACAATGGATGTACTACCACCAGCTACTTGAAGAAGCTATTGTCGGTGCATTGTTCCCATATTATACTATCATTGTCAAGCTTGGGACTACCTTTCAGCCACGACTGCTTGTTCAGCTTGTATTGTAGCAAAGATTAAATTTAATAAAACATAATTAATAACGCTTCTCAAAATGAATTAATTTATATTCTAAATATCTATATTATCACAAATTCTATTTCTCTTAAAGTATACAGCTCAAGAAAAAGGTACATCCATTTTTCAAGAAGGTGATAAAAATTTCAGATCGGACTAGGAAGTGCTTGACTTCTTTTTTTCTCACCCCGAATTCAATTTAAAAAACAGCAAAATGAAATCCGTATTATTCATTTTTTGTTTTTTAAATGATTTAAATATTTCAAGAGTTCATATTTCTTTGTTACCCCGGTTAATTTAAAAGAATGAAGGTATTGAAAAATCTTTTTCCAATTTATTTTAATGGATTCTGTCTAACAGGAAAAAGAGAAAAAGTACGAGACCCTTGTGAAAATTTTATTACCTACCTGAGAAATAGATCTGTACCTTCAACTATAAGGGATGACTTCCAATGTCTTTGCACATAATTTCGGACAGAAAATTTCATTCGGAGAGCAACATGAAAATCTTGAGTATTTTAATAATTATATTCTCATGTAAAAGTCGACTTTGTGAATTAAAATATTTTATTTTGTCAGAATTTTTATGCAGAATAGTCATTTTTTTGTGAAATTTAATTAAAAATAATTGAGCAATTAAAATACCTCTGGTTGGCTCTAGGATCTTTTATTTCTCTAATGTAATTAGAGATTAAAAGCTTTATTCCTGAAAGAGTTGTCAGTTTAATAACTGCGATTTAATAGAAATTTCTATGGATATTCATCATACATATTCCAGCGCTGCGTCTAAATATCCGGGCGACCGATGAAATCCAGGGACTAGTACCCATCCGGAAAAGCTTATGCTTCACCTTTCATTTCAAAAGTCCCATGAAAAATTTATAGGGGACGTGATTCTGCTGAAATTATTTCCGAGAAAAAACTGGGTTTTATTTATTTTTATTTATTATTATTATTTATTTGTTTATTATTATTATATCAAGATCTACAGTAGTGAAATCGCCTAATTGAATAAGATTATTTTTATAAATAGATCTAAATATAATTCTGCTTGATGGTTATTTCCCGGAATGTAGTGAAAATTTATCTTTCAGTTTAAATTTAATAACTCATAGAAATAAAAGATCCTAGAAAATCGTAAAACTTTGAAGTAGACGGCAATATCTGCTGTGTGTGGCAATCAACTGAAGATAAATTTCTGCAACTTTAAATCTTTATTGTATTCGTGCCACTGAGAGATTAGTTTGAAATTGAATGGTCTGAAGTTTTGATTATTATATAATAACTTTCATGCTCCCGAAGACCAGCTTGTTTTTATGATAGACTGGTTTATTCCGCAGCAATTTGAAAACCGATCCTCTGTATCCGGAAACCCTAGAATTTCCAGCCGAATAAGAATGACCTAGATCAACTCCCGAACGGATTACCGGGTGTCACATTAATTTTAGTTCGCTCATTGGGATCCACATCAAGATTATAATTATATCAAATATTCAGTAATTATCTTATAATAATTCCATTTCATTCTATACGCATCATTCAATGTAATCTATTTTTAGACATTGAGAATTAATTATTCAGGAAGAATTAATTTTATTTATATAATATTGTTCGCCGTTTTGAGAGATGCTAACTCATGTGAATATGTTGAATTGAATTAATATTAATTTCATTAATTCGCTCTTTACTTTTTATACCTCTTTATACTTTATTCCTGTTAGTTCCCGGTTTGAATAATCCTAGCATGCAGATTTTTCAAACAGAGCTTTAGAAGTTACTTAAGTAGGCACTTGCTACTTTATTATGTACGTGCACCTTATCTTGAAGGATTATTATCGTCAGTACATTTACCGCGCAACCCACAAAATGAGCGTTCAATGAAACTTTGCCACGCCAGTAACAATATTATTACAAGCTTGATCATGCGTGAATGAAAGCTTTCATATGATTTTAGATCCCTCTTCGTGTAATGGGATCTTTTTACAAACCTTATTTATTCAGCGCGATGTACTTGATTTTTTAACTATGATAAACATTGTGATTGGACTACAAAATTTTTCTTCCTTATGCATTCTAAGAAACGTTTGATGATTTGAATATTGAAAGTCTACTTTCGATAAAATTCTTTTTTAGTTTGCAATGAAGTTTAATCAAAGAGAATTTATTCTAAAAGAGTCTTTTAGATTTTGTCCGAGACTTTGTCTTTGATTTGAACATCAAAGAATTAAAACGTTGTTCTTCCCCATCGAGCGACTCTCCCATTAAATATTCTCGTTGCTTCTCGCTTCATCGGCTTTAAGCTTTAAGGACTCGTCTTTTCTTGGTTCTGCTGGAAATTGCAAAAGGGAAGAAGCTGTAATCCTATGACGAATCACAAACGTTCATAAATTCATTTTTTTCACCATTCAACCACCCACGTTGAGCAGCCATCAAAAGGCAATTGCCATGAACCGCTTTAACCACCCCTATCGCAATTTATATATCTACACCTTCATACCTACGTGTGAAAATGCGCATGTGTGCAACTGTGCACGTAGTTCGAAAAGGATTACTCTGATACGCGGTATTGAAAAGTCAAGATGAAAGTACTTGTCCTTGATACCAGACATCGAATTACCTGTCTTTCCACAGAATGTGCGACTCAATAAATCCTAGGTGCGAATGCAATATATAAGCTATCCTGATTAGAAAAAAGTTACTTATCTTTCCTCTTTCATAGAACCAATCACGACCAAAGGCGATATACTAGCTGTGTCAATATATACATATATATACGTAGAGAATAAATTTTATATATTACACATATATTCTATATGCTTGGTTATAATAATTTTATTAAAAAAACATCTGCATAATATTTAAGAAATTTTAAGATCACTCTTATGATTAAACATTTATGCATTTTCAAAATGATAATAGCAGTTTTTATTTTAAATGAAGACTTGTTGCATACGTCCACAAAACTGAAGTCCCAATTTCTCAGAGTGCATTAGTGCACTTAAGGATGAAGGAAGTAAAGCTGACTCGCTAACCAATTCACTTCGAAGATTTGTTGGTATATGTATATTCAAGTGTACAGCTACTTTAATAAATATGATTTTCCTGACCTAGTTAAATGACCTTTCTTTAATTTTTGTAAAATGATGCTGAATGAAATGTATAGTTAAATGCTTTCAGGATTACAGAGAATTTTTTTTAACTAGATGTTTAGTCGCTCATTAAATTTTTTGAAACTTCTTGAAATCTTTTGAAAACTCTTGAAATCTTTTGAAAACTCTTGAAATATTTAAATAAAATTTGAAATCTTGCGTATACTCAAAAATCGAATGACTAACCCCTCGAATACTAGTAATAATCAGTCTGTGCATGAAATATCTAGAATTCTTCAAAGCTACACAAAAACCACAAATAAAAGTTACACTATAACAGTATGACTAATGCTTTTTTTAAATGTAACACAAACACGAACTTTACACTTGTAGAAAATGGGGGAATTATAAACTATTCCAATCCTTGATGCTCGAAAACTCTCTGAACTATGCGTCTGACTTTAAACAAAGGGTTGCATTTGAATTTGTTTTCTTTGTACATATGTAGGCGTGTTTGTAATTTCAAGTAGAGAATAATATAGTATGTAGGTGGTAATGTGGTCGTTTCGGGGCAGAGTTTGCAATTCGTCGTTTGGACAAGGTCCTCCCCAACATCCTTTTGAATTCAAAGGGACTTTCATGGTTGGTTAAAGGCGATAGCCGTAGACACTAGACACTGCAGGCTAACGAACGCTCCTTGTAATCGCACTTGTCCGGATGTTAGCTAAAAAGTCATGTTTTTAATTGGTTTTAATTTACTGAAGTAGCAGCGACCTCGGAGGGGACTCTAAATCGGTTAAAGACGCGTTAACAGTGGACACAAAAAAAGAGGTCTAAAGAAGTCTTGCTTTTCTCAAGATAGGAAATTAAATTAACACAACGGGTCGCGAAATAAGATCTGTCTAGAACTTATATGCTTTCTAAGAATAGAGTAATTCCTTTTAGAAACTTAATAAGTTTTGATTAAAGTGGCGAAAAAACAGGTTTACGTTTACAGTCTACTTCAGTATTTTTAGGTGTAAGAGTTGCACTCGTTTTTTTCTTTTTTCTTTTTACTAGAGTAAATAAAACGCCAGACTGCAGTTTGAGGGAAATTGCAAATTGAAAGAGCCACCTAAGGTAGAAAATAGGAGATTCTTCAGGTAAATGAAATAAATAAATGTCTAGTTTTTTATCTTACACCACAAAATTTATGGAAAGGTTCAAATTGAAAAAAATAATATAAATATAAAATGTATATTCATAAAACTGAAATGTTCTAGGTTTACGGTAAAAGCTCTCGTTATAGTCAGAGCTGTGCAATTTAACGAGGCTTAGCAGGCTTAATCACGATGCCCTACATCGTTAATTTCTGCGGTGCTAGTTTAAATTTTCTCAAACTTATGGATAATTTTCTGAAAATAATTGGTATTTCATCATTTTCAGTATTTTCTGTAAAATGTTTCATTTACAGGCATATAGTTTTACTTTATGTCGACATAATTATTATTCATTATCATTTCTTTTTTTATAGTGACATGATATACCATATGCTAGTCATCTATCTTTTCCCCTATTCTTGAATATATTTTCCTTTGAATATTCTCCACATATGTTACCATCGTTCTTGAATGCCTCTCAGACTTTATGAAGTCTGCGAGAAGTGAAGAAGAAAAATATAAAATTTTCTCTCCCAAACTACACTTTCATGATCTTCAATGAGTTTTTGATACTTTGCGTTCAACAAGAAGTTTATGTTATTGATCATTTTCCCTTACATGTTTATAATTTTCTGTCACTTAACGCTAAAAGATTGCATGAGGCATGAGTGCAAAATTAAATATGCAAAAACATGTAAAACACATTCGTAATCCACATTGCGTACACGTAAGTATTGATTGAAGAAATCAGGAAATGCATTTGTGGCTTTGTGAAACCTATTCTGTTTTATGCACTACTTATATGGAATAAAAATGGAGGTTCGAACCCTAATAATCGTAAGTTACTTTCTTCAAGATATTTCGAATTCGTCCCTATCCATTTCGGCACAGAAATTGATAAAGGTAGATATTCTGAGCAATTTATATTTTACGATATAGAGGAAAGAAAGAGCGAAGAAAAAACTTTATATTGAAAAAACTATAATAAAGAAATATTACATTGGTCCTTCTTTGCAACGGGAATTCTATACTTTTATATTAAAAGCTATCTGATCTATATTTTTCTTTGAAAAGCATAAAATTTACAAGTTACAAGTTCAAAGATTAAAAAATATATACATTCAGCTCATAAAGGAACTTTTGTAATCAAATTTAAACATTATTCAACACTTATCTTTTTTATTTTACTTGACGCCTTCTCCAGAAACGTTGCAGAAAAGATGGGTATCGTGATAACGAGATTTTTTTTATTTCCTTCGGGGGAATGTCTCGCGGGAGCAACGGCTATCAATTTTGAATTGGTTCTTCGTTTTGAATTATGCTCCGTTGAGAAATTGAACTTTGTACATTTTTCCGGTATCGCATGACACATAAATTTCCGTGAAAAAGTATGAAATTCCCCTTTGATATTGCAACGCAACATATACATTAAAAATATGAGCAACGGACATTTCGAGCGAATAATGCAATGCATTGTATAACACAACTGTCACATAAATTATCCACAAATAGGTGTGCCGTCGAGTATACTGATAGTACTGTTGGAAGTCGCAAAATTGTCACGTTTCATACCTACTGAATGTATATATTAGAGCCACGGTCACGCAAATTGTTATATAGCTTCACCTTTTTCCGGGTTTAATTATTGTTGAAATATTTAGTTTAAGTGAGGATGTCTTTCTCTTGTACCCTAACATTTCACCGTTAACAAATTTGTTTAATTCGTCGCTTAGTTATGTCATGACTGAGGGTTGGAATGATACACAAAAATTGTGTATGACATATATAACATAAATGTGAGTCATTTTAAAGATTAAAGAGCGTCATACTTTTATTTTGTAAATTGTGCGTAATAAGTTGGACCTCTGGCTTATATGTTTTCTTTTTTTTTTTGAGAATAACCGAATACTCAGCTCGTGTCTCAGACCTCTTTTTCAGCGTAAAGCAACCCATCTGCGTTGCTTGTCAGTTTTTTAAGAGTAGCGGCTAATTACAATAAGAATGATATGCGTCAGCATATATATATGTTCTTTTTCTCACTATATGTTTGGGACGCATCTTATCAAACATATAAAGGGATTAAAGTGATACTCGAGTATAACGTAAACTAACAAACGAACTTTTTGCCTTCAAAGACCTTATTGTTAATGGAATAAAGTAGTTATATCTCATACTATTTCGATTTTTATTACGCTTATAATTTATATCGAGCCAGAATTTTATTCAAAAATATCTTTTGTGATAAATTCAGGAGCTCTTTTGAGTAATACATTTCAGGTACTCTTTTTTAGTTTAATATCCGAAGGATTAATTTTATTTCGTTACTCAAAGTTGTACTAACTCTGTTAATTCAAATCTAGTTAACTAAGTAAGAATTAATTATCAGAGTATGGAAATCTCAGTGAATGATTGATTCTATAATATGTGTATGGAAGTTTGAGTTAATTCCGAATCAATTATATCAGACTACCTCCATCCCGAGGTGCCGTCCAATTTAGTTGATTTCGAATTCTCGAATCACTGACAATTAAACTAACCTTTTGTAGTATGTAAATTAAAGTTATCTTTCGTTTTAGTTTTGGTGAAGAATGTGGTTTTTTTAACAAGGGAGGTTTTTTTCTATCATGAATATGTCGTAGTATGATGTACGTATAATTAATACATAGATAAAATGCAATCCAATTAATTTGTGTAGTCCAGTGTTCCAGTTTTGGCATGAAATCATTTCCATTTAGACAAGCTGGGAAAACAAGCATAGATAAATATATGATGATAGAAATGCAATGTAGAGGAGTTTGGAGAGACGCTTGCCAGGTCAAGTAGAAGTAGTGTAGAATACATGTGAAACTAATTATCTCTACAAGCTTTCTCAGCTCTTCTCATAGAATTGATGATGTTTATTCTAATCTAAATGAGACATCTGCATTTTGTTAAATTATCTATAAAATTTCGCATTGTATCTTGAAAAAAATGTACAACTTTTCTTATCTTAAAGATCTGAAAAATCTGAGATCTTAAAAATATATTTTTAAGATTTCAGTATGCTGTGCAAAGAATTTACTGTGGTTGAATGACAATGAAATGTTTAAAGTATATTACAAATAATCCAGTATGGAAAAGAATTGTTCAAGCATTGTTGAAATGTTCAGAATTCTATTTTAGTAAATTTCAAGCCCGGAATTCCGGGCTTTAGAAGATGAATATTTTCTTCCCAACGTTTAAAGCTTGATATAATTCTCACGACACGAGACAGCGAAATTCAGTCAGGAAGTTGAGATTTTTATGGGTGAAAACTTGACCTAGAATATTCTCCTCAGTTTTGTTATTCTTTTGTCCTGAAAATATAATTAGTGAGTTACTAATAAATAGGGAAATGTGTTTCATTCGTGTAATGAGAAGCGGAAGCAGGAAGGGGTTGGGACAATTAAAAGTTTTTTCTGTAGATCCGTGTATGTTGTTTTATCGCACATATGATTTTTTATGCTTTAATTCTGAATTGCAAAATTGTTGGATTATAAAAATTATATTATTACATTATTGAAATTATTGGATTATTAAATTTCAATATTGGTAATTAAATTGGGGTCGGTATAAAGTAAATTTAGTTCCTTAAACTTGGGATGATTCTATTGTCAGTCAATTTAAGTTTAAGAAGAAGAATAAGTACGTATCAAATTCGTGCAATTTTGATGTACTTTAGTCTGAGTTCGGGTATTGGATTTTATTCAGACATTGATAATATGTAACCACAAATATTCAACGATAATATGCCAGCAGAGAATTGACCTTAAATTGGCCTTGGCACGTAGCCAGATAAAACATTTTGTCGCTTCACGCCAATTTACAGACTCCTTGGGGTGAGCTCCAAGCAAACCATCTCGACTTTTTTTTATAAGTGACTGAAAATAAGAGTTTATTAAAAATTTTGAGTGCCACTTATTTCTGCTAATTAAGGGTTTTTAAATTTCAGTAATATCTTACATAGACATAAATGTCTTGCTTAAGGAATAAATAACTGGGTCCTCTGATTTTGGACACCCTCAGTCTTTCGTCGTCGACAAATTGAATTGTTCGAAAATCGTTCCAGACAGACTGCGACTGACAGGAAGGAATTTGAAAGGCTATATTGATCGATCGACATCACTAAACTATCGGAAAATTCTTGCAAAGGAATGGAAACACAAATCTCACCTTCAGAAATTTCTCCTATATGAACAAATGTGATTATACCTAAATATGCTCTAGTGATTTAGACAAACGGTGTGTGATTGCGAGGAGCACGAGATTTACATACGTCGAATTTTAAATAATTCGATTGAATCTACTTCATTGAATCAAGTCTTGATTATTTGTTTTAAAACTGGACCTTATAATTTAATGTACATATATTACAGCTCGTAAAATATATTCAACAACATTAATTATTTTCTTTTAATGGAACTTTGATAATATTGAAACTTTAGTAGAATCATAATAGGTTATTAAAGAAGATAGGTCCATAAATTTCGAGGATTGTTCAGTTTATATGTATAAGATTAATAACTCTAGAGTTTCTCTTTAGTTTAAACTTTTTTCTGCAGATATAAATTAGGAAGATTAAATATTTGACTGAATCATTTTTATGAAATAATGGATTAGGAACATATTTTCCTTGAAAGTTTAGCTAAAGCATTAATCCCATCGATCAGCTTTTATCAGGATCCATCAAATGCGCTTTAAAGATCAGAGAAGCTTATACTGCAACCATGTGGTAAGCCATCTCAAAGTTCTCCAAACTTGGAAAGTTTTCAAGCCAAAGTTCGCTACTTTACTTAACTAGCTCGGTACCATTGCATATTGGGAATATCAGTTTCAATTGCTGAGAGCCAGATGGTTTCCATTGTTTAAGGGTTAACTCTCGTCATTGTCGCTTATTATATATATATATCTATACATATATATATAATATAAATCCATATATATTTCCTCCCCTTCCTTTTATCTACAATATCCTGCGGTACAACCAAAACTTCAAATGTGTTGATTCCCAATAGGATTTCAGATGTAAAACCCACACATATATTTTAGATCCAAAATGTCAAAAGATAAAATTTCTCCTCTCAGTAAAGACGTTATTTTTCATTTTTTTTACTTCCCTAGACTTAAAATTACCTATTCTAATAACATACATACATACATAATAATGTTTGTGAAGGGTGAAAATAATATGTAAAATGATCATGATTCCACTTGTTTCGCTGTTGAAACCCTTTGGTTGGTAAATATACTTCTTCTAACTGAGATGGAAATAATAATTTCTCCTTTATGAAGGCCAAGTTCTTATCGCTGAACAAATTTCTTGAATTTTTCCCCTTCTCATGTTTGTCTAGATAATGTAGAATTAATTTTTATGTGACTATAAAGTTTCGTCACAAAATATACTGACTGAATAATCAAATTTTATCAATTTTCCACTGGTCTGATGATATAGGTATTTATAAATTATTTACGAAAACAATGAGTGACTACATAATTCAGTTCAATGAATTTTCGTTATAGATTATTATTTTTAATTTTGTTAAACTTGACAGAATTTGTAATTATAAAATAATATTTATACTTGATCAATAGAATAAACCTCTTTAGATCACATGAACATAATGAATAAGTAATAAAAAAATTGTCGAAATATGACAAACAGTTATTAATATTTGAAGTATAACGATGTTCTGTTAATTTGTTGAATGAATTATTATTATTATTATTATTATTATTATTTTATAAAACTTAATATGTTTAATTTCATTGCGATAAATATAGGATATAGGATAAATAAATAGCAAAGGCCCATGCACAAAATGTATGGATAAGGCCTTTCGGATAAATTAATTGAAAGGTCCGGATTCAAGTGCATACATTTTGTTCAGAGTCCTTTAAAACGAGTTATTTCTTTATTGAAACAATTTAATTCCTCTTTTGATACTCCAATACATGTTTAATAATTTGCTTAATTTTATACTTGATTCAAACGCCAATAGAGTCTCCTCTGTATGGATCATCCAAGTGAAGAATTCCAACTTCTTTTTCGTATGGTTTGGGTTTGTTTGCACATTTCACATTCTTTGGCAAATCACATTTTTGAATACGTGGGTTGAAGTACAATCTGTTTCCTTTATCATCTAGTTTTGGACAGGAAGTGAGGAAACTCACTCCGTCTATGCATGAATAATAACGGGAACAACTAGCCTTATCAACCACATTAACAATGTGTCCAATTTTGTCATGTTCTGGGCACTCCGTTGGGACTGGCTTGGGTGCGCCATTTGCTACCACTACCAGCATTGCCAGTAAAATGGCAGAGAAAACGAAAATATCTGAAAAATCGTATAAATTGCATTAAAAAATTGTTATATAAATCAGCAAGTCTTATTTTTCTTTAAAGAATTAAAAACGATTACAATTTTTTCTCACTGAGTCAAGAGTCAAGAGTTTAAAATAATATTTGAGAAAAATTAAAATAATGTGTGAAAACTTACTCTTCATGATTCCACTTGTTTCACTGTTGAAACTTTTTGGCAGGTGAATATACTTCTTCTGAGAAGGAAATAATTATTTCTCCTTTATAAAGCCCAATTTCTTATCGCTGAACAAATTTCTTGAATTTTTCCCCTTCTCAGGTTTGTTTAGATAATGTGGAATTAATCTTTATGTGACCATAAAGTTTCGTCACAAAATGTGCTGACTGAATCATCAGATTTTATCAATTTTTCGCTGGTCTGATGAAATATGTAAAGATTTATAAATTATTTATGAGAAAATTGAGTGGCTACATAATTCAGTTCAATGAATTTTCATTAGATTATTATTTTTTATTTTTTTAAATGCAAATTAATATGAAATTTACAAACTTGACAGAATTTGTAATTATAAAATAATATTTATACTTGATAAACCTCTTTAGATCACATGAACATAATGAATAAGTAATGGATTTTTTTAGTCCAAATGGATAGGGACTGTATGCACATTTCACATTCTTTGGCAAATCGCATTTTTGAAGAAGTGGGTTGAAATAATATCTGTTGCCTACTTCATCCATTACTGGACAAATCTTGAGATGACTCACTCCGTTTATGCATGAGTAATAATGAGTACAATTATTCTCATCAGCTATATTAACAATGTGTCCAGTTTGGTCATTTTTTGGGCAGTCCTTCGGGATTCTTCTTGTGATTACCTTGGTTGTGCCATTTGCTACTACTACTAGCATTGCCATTAAAATGGCAGAGAGTACGAAACGATCTGAAAAATAATATAAAATAATTTCATTAACAAATTGTTATACAAATCAGCAAGTCTTATTTTTCTTTAAAGAATTTAAAACGATTACAATTTTTCTCACTAAGTCAAGAGTTTATAATAATATTTGTGAAAAGTGAAAATAATGTGTAAAAACTTACTCTTCATAATTCCACTTGTTTCACTGTTCAAACTTTTTGGTATGATGTCAATATATACTTCTTTTAACTGATAAGAAAACAATCGTTTCTCCTATAAAGGCCAAGTTCTTACTGCTAAACAAATTTCTTAAATTTCCTCTCTTCCCACGTTTGTCTAGATAATGTAGAATTAATTTTTATGTGACTATAAAGTTTTCTCACAAAATATTCTGACTGAATAACTAGGTTTTATCAATTTTTCGCTGGTCTGATGAAATAGATATTTATAAATTATTAAAGAAAAAATTGAGTTGCTACATAATTCAGTTCAATGAATTTTCGTAATATATTATTATTTTTAATTTTGTTAAATATAAATTAATATGAAATTTGCAAAACCTCTTTAGATTACATAAAAAAATGAATCAGTAATAAAAAATATTGTCGAAATATGACAAACAAACGTCATTACGTATTTGTCTTCTTTTTTAAAAACACGATAAGGATAAGACACTGAATTTCAGTGATGCAAGAGGACAAATACAAATATACTTTAAATGAGATCTATTTTACTGTTGGAATTAAAATTTGAATTTATTTTTCTTTTTGATTCATCAACTTCTTGCTGATGATTCCGTCCCTTCCACATAAAATCTCTGTTCTTCTTCAGATGATGTGATTTTATTTTTACATGTTTTATGTTGACACACTGTTTACTGATTTGCAAATATAGTCTTTCTTTCGCTGAATAATAAATTTATTATCATATCCGCATTTTTAGTTGCGTAGATTTCAGCTGGGAAGGAATTTCGTTTATTATCCTATATAGATAAGTCGAATATTTACTACAATCTTTAAAACAGAACATGAGAGGCGTAAAATGAGGCATAATTAAAACAAAAGACCTTGAATTTTATTTTCATGATGCTAATTATTTTATCAGGTATATTTTTTAAAAAGTAAGTGTTATATTTCTCCTTTATAAACGACAAATCCTTATCGCAGAACAAATATTTATAATTGCTTACTTTTGCGAAATTTCGATTAAATACGATAGGCTTTAATTTCTAGCAATAAAAAATTATGAAAAAAGTATGATCATAAAATATAGTTTAATAATAATTTTCCTGAAAAGCTGTTTAAAGTTTATATATAGAAATATATCCGTGTTTATCAACAATTGAGGGCTTACATGCAATAACCGGTTAGGGGCCATCCATAAACCACGTGGACAGTTTAGGGGGGCAGGGGGGTATGGCAAAATTCCACGCTTTTCCACGAGGGGGACCGGGGGGGTCGAGCTAGAATCCACGTGGACATATTATTTATATTTTTATAAAATATGTCCACGTGGATTGAGTAGGGGAGGGGATGTTCGCCAAATTTCCACGGCTGTCCACGATGGAGGAAGGGGGGGTCAAAAAGTTGTGAAAAACTGTCCACGTGATTTATGGATGGCCTCTTATAGAATTTTAGGGCTCGGTTTAGTCGACCCCTGAGAGCCTTTAAAACTTTTTTTCGAATTTCGATTTATAAAACACATATTTAAATCGGAAATTTTCTTGCGTATCTTTTATTCCTTAATATAAAAAAAATTTTTTTAAAGCTCTGAGGGGTCAACTAAATCGAGTGCTAAAATTCTATAATCGGTTATTGCATGTAACCCTTCAATTTCTGTATAAGGTTCTTCCGAGAGTTCTTTTCACCCTTACTGAATCACTTAAAAAGACTCCAATCACTTAATGTGATTTTAAGAACATGTAAAAACCGGGATTATATATGGTCCACCTTAACGTCTTCCCACGTAGGCGTAGCAAGTTCAGTGTGCGTTGGGGTGAAATGAGGTGGGTTTGTGGGGGTGGTTTACCAAACCGCCCGCGGATACTCTCCATCGTGGGGGCCGGTTGGAGGACGATGTAGAAGGGGTAAGCATTATAGGTGGCAGTGGAGGACTCTGAATGGTTCGCGGGCTCGGAGTGGCATTGCAGCTGACGACGTCGACGTCGACGACGACGACGACGCGCCCTTATTTAGTTGAGCTTCGTCAGTCGATACAAAACCCACCGAACTGACTGACGCGATTCGGTTTTCGCAGACTCTTTTTCTAGCACGTGTTTCCTGTTTCTTCCCTCCGATATCCTTATATCTGACCCTTTTCTCCTCCATATCAGGTCCCCTCGCATTATCGCTCTGCTCACGCTCTATCTGCGTCCCCGTCTCCCGTGTTATCGAGTATCGTATCACTCACTCTTATTTCACACGTCGGAAATTTTTCCAGTATAGTAGAAGGAGTTTGCCCTCTGATTCTTTCACACTTATTCTTTTCAGATCCCGATCCTTTTTCTGCATCTCCTTTTTTCATTCCTCTTTTCTGCAAAATCATTTTTTCCAACTCACTTTTCATATTTTAAATCCTTTGTTTCATTTTTTCTTTCATTTCTCTATTTTTTATATTCTAAGTTGGTCCTTTTTTTATCCTTTATTCATCTTTGAAATCTTTTTCATTCCCATTTCCCTATAATTTAATCCCTTTTACCTTCCACCTCAACTTTCTTTCTTCCCTCTTCTTGCCGCACGTTCTATCTTTTTATATATATCCCCTTTTAGCAGTTGGGTTCACAGGGACTCGTCTCTTTTCATTTTTTTCTAACTCGGGCTAAACTCACTGCCTTTTCTTTATTTTTCTATATCCGCTTGAATACCATCGCTTTTTAGTCTTCTGAAGAATCAACCTGAGGCTGCTTTGAACTACCGCCGAAAAAGTGTGAGGCGGAAAGTGGGCGTTGTCTTATAAACTGATTCTGCATCATCGCGCTGGTGAGTTTGGGAGAAGAAACCTGTCGCGATGATCTTATGTTTATGAAATTATTTATGACGCGTGGAATGTGTTTTTTGCAAATTGTTTAAGAATTATATCCGCAGAATCCATTCCGTGCCATGCAAAGTGGAAATCCACATACTCTAGAATCAGCATATAAAATATAAAAGTTTTAAAAGCCCGGGTAGAAATTATGCTGTGGCCCTGTCGGGCCCAGATCGGATGATTTCAGACCGGTGATGGACCGCGGAACCCGACCGGGCCCAGACCTGGCTCGATCGTGCTAGGTCTGGGCCCGATCGGGCCAGGTCTGGGAATTTCTACCCGGGAGACTGTTGCACAATTTGTAAATTTATTCAGATACACAGCAAAATATTTAAAATCTCCTAGAAAGTTAGTTTTCTTCTTCATTTACATGTCGATAAAAGTTATTTTTAAAAGAAGGGTTATAATTAACCCCAGGATGCATAACTACATTATATCGTTTATTATCGTAAAGCTTAGGCATCATCGTCCGACTAATATTAAAGTATTGGCTATAAATTCTTTTTTGATCTTCGTCGATCAAATATAAAACGTTTTGAGTTGAGAAAAGATATCTTAAATTACATTTTAATGATCCCATAAGAAGAACATGTACTGTAGTTGAGATTTTCAGCTTCTTTTTTCACCATTTATGCCAGACAAATGGTCCCGTTTCAAGGCAAAAAGCTTTTGGTTTTTTATGCCTTTTGCATCAGAGAAAAGTTCTTGCCTGCTGGTGGTTAATCGATGATGGTGGCACTGCCTTGTCGAAGGCAACAAGGATCCTTCGTGAGATCATAAATCATTCAAGATGAGACAAACTTTTAGCCTATTAATGTAAATTGTACAGCCAGCTTAGTCACTACTAAATTATCTTGAAAGAGAGATACTTTATTTGAAGAACCTTGTGATCGAAACTTTTATCAAGAAACTTAATTCCAGAAGTTCCTTTTGCAGATAATCTATTTATTATCCTTGAATGAATAGTTGGCATTTAGTTTTACCTTTTACGATTAATCAGGAACTCCTAAGTAGGAGACAATTTTAATATTAGAAGATTGAGTTTCAGTGCTTTTTTATAGTTTGGAGAGTAATTTTTACATGTTTCTTTTCAAAATCGATTACGTGGAAAAATCTTTGTGTGCTATAAGCTTACTTCAGCAAGCTCTTTGAGTGCAACTACGTGCCAACTGCACAACAATGGACTTCCCTTTCAGAATATAACTTTTCCGCATTGTTTGTTAAAATCACATTCATTGATTTCTAACAATAAATTGCGAAACCGTGTGGGTGATTTTTTTTAATTTAGTAAAGAGTTTTCTAAATATATTGCGTAATTTTTATTATTTACACACAATATACATTCAAATACATACAAATATACTTTTAAAACTCTGTAAAATGTAAAAATTATTTAAAGGGTAACAAATATTAATCATTTACATCTAAGATAACAATAATACAACTTTCTTTAATTAGTACTGTTAGAATATTACACTTTCGACCTTCAACAGTAAGTGATAAAGGAATTTGAGAAAATTGGACTGGATTTTTCTTGGAGAAAATCTTGATGAAACGGCGAAATGTTGAACTGCATTTCCACAATCACATTTCAGAAACTAGATTTCGAAGAAGTGGTTTCCGTAGTCTTCTCAACGAGGACAATTTTAATGCTACTTTAAACTTTTCTTGAATGTGAAGAATATACTTTTCTCGAGTGATATTCTTGAAAAATTTTTAGAATTGAAGAAAGAAAATAAAGATTTTCTAAACCCAAGTCTCTGGGATTTTCATATATTTGAAAAAAAAAGAATATTTTTCTGTACCCTTTGATATATGGGTAATTAAACAAGAATTTTATTACATTATATGATTATATCCCAATATCTGACTGAAATCGACATATAATACTTGTTACTCCTCATGACTAACTTTAAATTTTTTATACTAATCGATTCTCATTATGGCTGACTTTGAATTACTTATTCTACTTGGATACACTACATGCCTGACTTTTAATTACTTATACTACTTTACATCCCACGTTTCTGACAATAAATTACTTATACTTCTGAATACACATTATGGCTGACTCTAAATTACTTATACTACTTGCCATACTTCATTGCTGTTAAAAAAATTTTTAAACAATTTGAGTGATAAACAGGGGCGGCGCAGACAGTATGGATGCCATGGATAAATCCATACATGGAAATTTTCATGTATGAAAATTCCATACATGAAAAACTGTCTGGAAAGATAATGATTTTTGTTTCAAAGTATTAAAAGAATTTATATCTAGAAATGTTGTACGAAGGAAAACATTTTCTTTCAAATAAAGAAAAAGTAAAGACAAAAATTTCGGTCTACCCATCCCCATCGTAAATCCATGCATGGAAAAAATGGGCTGCGCCGGCCCTGCCTTGTTTTATTACTAAGGGCTCACTGGCGCCATTAGTGAAAAACTGTTTATTTGTATAAGTAGAAAAGGCACGATGTGTTCAGACACGTTTTTAATGTGCAAAATTATATTCTAATTATCCGGATATTTATTTTATATATTAACTCGTTGTCTGACTCTTACAGACCTTTTCTACTGTGTCTGGAGAAAGTCTATTTAAATTAGATGGCTGACAACAACATGGTTTTACTACTAAGGGCTCACTGGCGCCATTAGTGAAAAACTGTTTATTTTCATAAGTAGAAAAGGCACGATGTGTTCAGACACGTTTTTTTAATGTGCAAAATTATATTCTAATTATCCGGATATTTAGTTTATATATTAATTCGATGTCTGACTCTTACAGACCTTTTCTACTGTATCTGGAGAAAGTCTATTTAAATTAGTTGGCTGACAACAACATGGTTTTACTACTAAGGGCTCACTGGTGCCATTAGTGAAAAACTGTTAAGTTGCATAAGTAGAAAAGGCACGATGTGTTCAGACACATTTTTAATGTGCAAAATTATATTCTAATTATCCGGATATTTATTTTATATATTAACTCGTTGTCTGACTCTTACAGACCTTTTCTATTGTGTCTGAGTAAAGTCTATTTAAATTAGATGGCTGACAACAACGTGGTTTTACTACTAACAATAAGGGCTCACTGGCGCCATTAGTGAAAAACTGTTTATTTGCACAAGTAGAAAAGGCACGATGTGTTCAGACACGTTTTTTAATATGCAAAATTGTATTCTAATTATCCAGATTTTTATTTTATATATTAATTCAATGTCTGACTCTTACAGACCTTTTCTACTGTGTCTGAGGAAAGTCTATTTAAATTAGATGGCTGACAAAAACATGGTTTCAGGGGCGGCGCAGACAGTATGGATGCCATGGATAAATCCATACATGGAAATTTTCATGTATGGAAATTCCATACATGAAAAACTGTCTCGAAAGATAATGATTTTTGTTTCAAAGTATTAAACGAATTTATATCTAGAAATGTTGTACGAATGAAAACATTTTCTTTCAAATAAAGAAAAAGCAAAGAAAAAAATTTCGGTCTATCCTCCCCCCCCCCATCCCAAAAACCTACACATGAAAAATGGGGTGCGCCCGCCCCGGAAAAAAAAATAAATAAAAAAAAAAAAAAAAAAAATATATATATATATATATAAATATTATAATTGAAAATGAAAAGGTTTGCATACTTTAAAAATATTTCCACATCCGTCTTTAATTTCAAATCCGCTAATGACTAAAAGCTTTTAATCAAACATGCATGAAAAATTTCAAATTTGAATTTGTAGAAAAATATTTTTTCAGTTAAAAGTACTTAAAAAAAGAATTTAAAAAGATTTTTAAATATTGTTGGCAACAGTTGAAAATATATACAAACGAGCATTGCAATGTAATGAACAGTTTTGTGGCAAAAGTAGAATGCATTTGTCTGAAGTGGTAAAATGGTGAAGTGATTTGAATAAGCCAGTCTAATTATACAAATGAATCCATTTAACGCAGACGCAATTAAATATTTATGCTTAATCGATACGGGACAAAAAGGATGTTTTGCATCCAATGAATCATTGGAAAGAGAAACAGTAAACAGAACACTTCAATCTATATTAAAATCCTGTTTTAATATATAAAAATCGAGATTGAATGATGCATCTTCTACTATAAATTAAAATAAACAAATTTTTAACTATTTAATTCCCTGTAACTATTTAATAATAATTATGAATATTATTGGTGTTCTTCCTGAATTGTTTCTATGGTGAATTTTATTTATTTTCGAGATTTGTTCCTATAAACTCTGCAGCCACATTGTATAAAGTTTTTTATCTACACTGTGTTCGCTCTCAACATTTTTACGATGAATGAAGTTGACCTATATTGGTTAATCGATGGATTCGATGAAATAGGATAATGTTTACTCGGAAAAATATTATGGTTACATACTAACAATTCCAATTTAACTAACGTGCATGAATATCTTCCGCTTTTAATACAAGAAAGTACAGTTAAAACGTAAAATATTAACGCAAAGATATCGTTCAAAGTGTTCTACGTATTTAATCTCTACCAGAAGCAGATCGGTGATTTGCATAAAGTTATATATGACCAGATTCTTGACGGTGGCGTAATTTTCGAAGTTCTTTGAAACTTAAAGGAATCTAATCTTAATGAGTAGAAGTTTAAACATTCTCAGCTACAATACAGCGCAAAACTTTTCATGCTTTTTAACTCTCAACATTCAAGGCACTACGCTTCCAACTTAAAATGCTTTTGAATTTAAAATACCGAGTTAGAATTCATATTGTCACTTTTTACGATGTGGATCTGCAGAACTTTTCAAACATAAAGAAGACTTTTTAAAAATGTTTTCCCAGGGACTGGAAATATTAAAGTTACGCCACTGATCCTTAAGATCGTAATTCAGTGTCCACTGCAAAGGTTGCGCTGCTCTATTCAAGTGATCATCTCTCAATTCTGCATATATTTTACATATGTCAACAACACACTTGTAATATATGGCAACGACAAGTCTGAATGCACATCATTCGCGATAAGCCACCGTTGAGCTTGTTATTATTATAATATTACATGTATAATGAAAATAACAGTTGAGTGACTAATTCTTATAAAAGGTGAGTCTACCTGCAACTTTGTTTCAACTTCTACATTAAATTTGCAGTTCTGATTCGTGAAGAACTAATTAATTAGAGTTTGATTAAAATCATGTGAAAGCAGAATAAATATGCAAATTTTTCCTATGCATAAAGTAAAACTTTCAAGTTCCACCAATTGTACAAAATTATGCAGAAATTTTAAAGCAGCATTCGGTGAATTTCACGCTTAGCTCACGAATGATAAAATATTCATCTCCAAGATTTCAAGAGGGTTTTTGCAACATTTTAATTTTTACGGAAACCGCAGTGATTTATAACTTTCATCCAGTTTTCGTATATGAAATATGAAAATGGGACAAAATGTGCTCAGTCTTCTCTCCACGCAAAACATTTTTCTTTCTTCCTCGGGAAATAAACTCAGATAAAAAAGTACTAAAGAGAAGTTGACAGAAGTTCGACACATCAGAATCGAATCTCGCATTCAATAAAATCAACCTCGCAGTCTGTTTTTGCTTCCTGGATGCACAGTATACGCGACATCCGAATCTATTCCTGAATGCAAATCGCCAACTCCGACGATTCCCTTGAATATTACGAGCTACCGTAAAATCGGGATATTTGTGGAAAAAAAATTGACGTTCTCTATCCACTACCTCTGGGAATGCTCACCTTTTATTCTACCAGATTTTAGCTGCCCGCGAAATATGAGCTAGGTTATATCTTCTCCGGAACATTTTTCCGTTATTCGTACATTCCTCGGTTATTTTTGAAAAAAAAATATTTTTTAAAAAGTTCCTAGACGTTATTCTGACGAGAATTATGAGAAATAAAAAATTAAAAAGTTGTACACGTGAAGATTTATTAAAGATTGAGAGAATTAAGGCGGAACGTAAGAAATTTCTATTAAGAAAAGCAATTTTGTTGCAGATCATTGCGGACGATGCTTAAGGGACAAAGAGTAAAGTGGAGAGAACATTGACAAGAGATCGAAGATGCTGTTCGATAATAATAATACCGATGACTTTGACGATGGCCAGTCGACGAAGCAGCAGCGTCGGGCGTCTGAGTATTGCCTCTCATTGCCATCGATCTTCTCGATTACCCTCTCAACTTATAGACCCCAACCTTGTAAGTGCTGAGACTTTAATCTTGATAAAACACTGGCGAAATGTCTCGTAATAGAAAACCAAACTATACTGCTCATATTACTCTTAAATGGAAAACAAACTAGCCTATAGTGAAAACAAAAATATACTTATGTGTGAACTAGTTTAAAAAGTCGGCGTATTTAATGCTATATTTCTCCATAAAATTCTACTCAAGTTGAACAATTAAATCTTAATGTGCCGAACCTGAATGGTGGTTAAATAGAATGAAGGATCTCTAAAGCAAAGAAGATCTAAGAGAGTTAAATTAGAGACTTTATGGGTTGGAAACAGTGAAGTTTTACTGAGTAATCAATTTCATTAACTAACTTTCGAATTTAACAAACGATTAAGGAGCTGAAGAGTCCGAGTTAATCCGAGTTAATCCGAGTTAATCCTATCTAAAAAAAGTGGCTGTGACGAAATGTCTCGAAAGTCTCGCATACAATTGTTATTTCAAACCCGATTGGCGAAATTTTTTATTTAAAAACTATAAACTCGGTAGTGGAGAAGTTTCTCAAGGAGGAATCATAACGTAAATGTCCAGGAAGGGAATTCTAAAGAAAGATGAAAAATAGAGGCGTTACAAACGTCAAGTAATCAGCCTTAGGGATTTTCTCAGTGGTTCCTTTACTGTCGCTTCCACGTGTATACTGTAAAAAAACGGATATAGAAAATGTACTAAAAGCTCTGTATACACAAGGGGCTCCAGCGATGCTTCGAGACATGTTTTGAAAAATCGAGTTTTATGACCAATAGTTGCGCTTATCGGTAGACTAATAAAATATGTGCAGTACGCTACAAGAAGCATTAAATAAATTCAGTGATATGTCTATGTTCCGATCACAAATAAAATTCTTTCACTTTTTAAAATTGTGAAATTCCCAACTAATATTTAACGTCTTATACACTATGTAGATTATACAAATGTTTGCACTCTACAGACTTCTGTATGTTTAGTATTCAGAATAATCTGGCCAAAACTGCATTAGAATGTATTTGCGGAATTATCCAGGCAATGCTAAAGTGGACGCAAATATCTGAATTCTGTGTAGGGTGAGGGCAAGGGCAATACGTCGTTAATGGCTGTTGCATTTTTCATTCGGATCTACAAATGTTGGTACATACATGTACTGCTCACCGCAATTCGTATGAACAATGAACACATATTATGGCGAATGCTCTTCCTTATATGGTTCATAAAATTTGAAGCAAACTTACTTAGTAGAGTTGAAAACGTATATCCAGAGTTATAACTTTTATTTTTATGTGCTTGTTTATTAATCTACCAGTTATGTACCCTGTTTTTAAGATCTAACATAATTCAAATTTAGGATAGTCAACAGAGTTGAATAAATGTAGACTGAAATCTGATTGCAAGAATACTTGATAACCAAAGGTAAAATATTTAAAGGGGTAGTGTAGCAATCTCGTATTTTAATAATTTCTTAGGGTCAAGAATATTACGAAGTCATACTCGACCCTGCCGCATTCATTTACGCGTGAAATTGTGTACTTGTTGCACCTGTGATGGATAATCAATTTAGAACTCAGCTGCCCTGGTTTTCAGCATACATATAGAAACATTTCCTCCTGGGAAAAACTTTTATTATTTCAATGAAAATTGATGTGCGAGTTAAAACTCCCTCGATGCTATAAAAACATTATTCGATTTTGTAAATTCAACGAGGGTGAAATGATTTAGATGGTACCTAGAATTTCCATTCATCCTTTTAAAATCTGGGGATATGTCTTCAAATCAGGGCTGATTTATGGATTTATTTATCTCATTTTCACTTTCGAGAAATTTGAATCAATTATATTTCGCTTGGGGAATAATATTAACGAATATTTAATAAATATAAACGAATATTTTTAATAAGAACATGATTATTTTTCTCTGATTCTATGGGTGTAATAGATTATAGCGAAAAAAATACTTGAGAAATATTCTAAGTATATCTTTCCTGACATTAGCGTTTGAATTATCGTCCACATGTAACAAATATATCAAGTGAGGAATAATAAAGTTTAAAGGTGATTCATGTGGTAATGTCAGTATTATTTTTAGAATGTAAATTTTAGATAGTAATATTTCAGGGCATAACAGTCTATGCTGAATTATTCATATTCATAATATATAATCATCACTTATTTCTTTCTTGAAAATTTCTTACTTCTTCACCACTTATATGAAATATTGATTTTTCGAGAAATAGTATTTATTGATACAAAATTTCTGTTCGAGAGGAATAAGAAGCTGTACTTACGATCCGAATCAAAGGAAATGAGGTCGATAGGACATAGAGAAACGAACCGTAACAATAAAGCAGCTATGAAGAAGAAATATGATAAGGTTAAACGAAGGATCGAAATTTGAACGTGATTGGATAAACAGTGATGCGATCCCAATAAGTATGAGGCAAATTGGACTAGATTTAAAATTAAAAGAAGGCGGATTGAAATTCTGAGTGAATTTTGTTAGAAGGACGTAGGAAGAATCCACCTTGACTCTCAAATTAGAATTTTCTTCCGATATATTATATATAATACGATTATTTATTTATTATATAAATAAATAAATAAATATTTTATGTCAAATTCTTGATGGTTTATACCAGCAGAATTTATAATAAACCCCCGGACTGTTCTTCAGTGCATGAATAAAAGTAATCAAGCCTTGAAAATGGAAAATATAATTTGAAATTTATATATTTATATATGTTCTGTACCATAAAAAACACTGACATGGAAATGCTATTTTCAGAGTATAAAACTCCATTGCACCCTCATAAACCAACCCTACGTAAAATAAATCAACCCTTGAAATTAGTAAACAATACAATTTCAAATTATAATGAATTATGACACTCTAAATTAAAATTAAAACGTATTTTTAATCAAATTAAGCAAGAGTATATGAAATTGCTTTTCTACCCTTTTTTTGATTGGCTATGTACTAGCCACGATAAGCTTTTTGTGACGAAATAAATTGGTTCTGAAAACAATCGCGGCTTGGGGTTGGAATAATTAGAATTGAAGAAGTTCTCTTCTTAAGCGTAAATTCGCATAAAGTATAGCGGAAATTGATTTCGTAGTCCCTATAAAACATTTCCTTCCAAGTGTAACATGTGATACAAACTGTCGTATCAAACTATCAACGTATATCGATTGTTCCATTCCAATTTTTCGCATCTATATCTGTTATTATTGCTTTACGCGCGTGACATTTTTATGAGTTCGTAAAGTTTGAATGCACAAGGTGGAATTTTATTGGGTAAATTTCGATGACATGTACAAGAGGAACTCACTTTCGCATTTTGAGGGACGTCTTTCGATACAGAGAGTTGTTTGAGAATTTATCGTTTGAACTCCCAATAAGCTCGAATTTATGCTTAATTGTTTGCTTAATTGTTTAATTGAGTGACATATCATAGTTTTCAAATAGGACAGTCAAACGTTACTCTGTTTATCAACACATCTACCTGAATCCTGTAATTTGTAATCCTGTAATTTCGATTTTGGGTACGGTGGCCGGAAACGAACTGTATGCACTCTACTATCGATTAGCATGAAAGGTGTTACACCTCTAAGCGTATTTAAATTTGTGCGATCATGCTTATTCTGCATAGTCTAAACCAGCTGAAATAGTACCCATACATTCATACAAATTCATAATTTTACTTCCGAAACATGATATTATAAATGTTATATATTATCGTAATGTATAATTCTTTTGTGTAGTCCTTCTCCAAAGTTTACTGATTGAGTTAGTAAATTAAAAATCAAAAGAAAAAAGAGTAATAACATAAAACTACATAAAACTCAATAAGCAAGTTTGGGAAATTGTAATGACTGTTTTTGTTAACGAAGAGATTTGACGAAAAAAGCCTTTCAAGGAAAAGCATTTAACTCCGGGATCCTTGTTCGAACTTTTCATCTCGGTCGAGAGAAAAACACCTGTTCTTGCTGAGCAGAAAAGAAAGGGATGGGGGAAAGGAAGAAACTTTCACCCGGACTTTTTTTCCGGATTTAACTCACAGATGATTGATGTCAAGGACTCTCATGAGTTTGAGTTCACCCTAAGGGATCATCGAGGTACTTTACCTTTGCTGTATCTGTCAAATATCATTGCGCCTGAATTTTCCTAAAATATGGTCAGCTATTTTTAATGGTATATTAACCCTTTATTTTTATTTTCCGCAGAGATACGGAATCTTAAATATATTGATATCTTTTGCTATCCCTAGGATAGGAATTATCACTCTCTAAATAAATAATTAATCTCTCTTTAAATAACAATGATTGGAACAATTAACAAGAAATTGTGTAACATTTATCCGTCTCCAAGGACATTTATTGATTGATTACACAATAATACGCAAGCAATTATATTTTACGTAATGAATCAATTAATAGTTTTCTAATTAATACATGAATTTTCAAAATCCTTATATTTAAATATGATAAAAGTAATAAAAGAAGTAAACCATCCAATAAATGACATCTTTTTTAAATTCTTGTAGGTTCCACAATGTTTGTAGAAAATATCGGATTTCTTAGAGATATGTCATTTTCTTTTGTCAACGCATCATTCGATCTTGGGATGCTTGAGGAAAAATACGAAGGATATGCGTAAAACTTATTCACACTGAAAGGAAGGCGTAACGAGTAACCCCAAAAGGGTATCTTTTATCTTCTCGAATGTCGGCTGAACACGAAAATGGTTCAGTATTGAATTACGGTCTTCGGATTATTATTTCGTTAATGCGATAAAAAATATGAAACATTTTGCAATTTAGTAAAAGAAATATTTGTTTTCAAAAATTGAAGGTATAATAGGAAGAAATTTTTATTTATTTATTTATTAGATCAAATTTTAATTCACGGTTGTAGTTATTGCTTAGAGAAATTTTTTTGTCAGAGGGAATAAATAATGCAGATAAGCAGATTTTTTTTCTCTATTTTTTTTCTGGCTTTCTATCACATTTATGAATCTTTTCCAAGCCACTCATTTTATATGCATATCTAATATCAGCAATCCAACTTATATTTCAAGTTAAAGCTAGTTTATATTTGTTATGAAAATTATATAACATGTTTTGCCATTGCATTAGTTATATCCATTTAATTAAACGTCAATTTTAAATTGAAATTTTCACTCCACCAATTAACAGTTTCAGCAACTAATAGCCTAATTAAACTGCAAAATCAATGAGTTGTTTAATTTAGTAATTAGTCTAGTTGCCTGAATCTTAGCTATATACACTGCATTGCTACATTTCCAGCATTGCGCTAAAAACCAGGGTGTACTTTAATGAAGGATGGAGATGTAATATATAAATAGATGTGCCTAGGTGTAATATAAATATTTTCTATCATCTGCGTTGCGAATAAAGAGACGATTAATATAACCTCGGTGTTTATTTTAATTAAATCATAATAAAACAATCATTATTCAAATTGATTTAAAAATATGAAGAAAGTTATTCTTTATTACAAAGAAACTTTATTATAGTTGCTTATAAGAAAAAAAAAATGTAGGACATGTTTGCGACATCTTTATGAAATCATCGCATGGATAGTCGTAAAGATGTTATAAAGACGTCTTTAAATGTTCCTTCCTCCTGCCTAACCCATGCAAAACATGAGTTTATGGGTGATAAAAATAAAGGACCCATATAAGTTCTCTAGACCATTAAAATTTAACCATAACATTTTTAAATCTCATTAAACTTTTCAATTCCGCTTAATAACTGAACTTTTAGTTTAAATTTATACAATTTGGTACTTTTTTCTAAAAATAAATAAATTCTTCACTGCAGACTTTGATTTTAGACACATACACGTGTGTCATATTGCGCAATGTTTTAAGGACTGTTTCACTTTCCCAAATCAAAATTAAAAGCTGCCAGAGATTAGCACATATGGAAGGATTGCAGGTGGATGAAATGAAAGGTTTTCATTGTCGGAGATCAGCACATTGGTGACCTGAAAATAGAATTCTTCACTCAGTCAGTAGTATACAGGCGAATCAGTCAGACATGCGCCCTCAGCGTAACTGCTTGTACACGAGAAATCCGACTTTCAGTTGATCGCGCGTATCCTCATGGCACGGACGAACATCCTTCCGGATTCCTAAGAGATCTTCACAAGATAATTCCCATGAGTGAGAGCAAACAGGAAGCGGAATATAGAGAGAGGACTTGAGTTTTCCTATAAACTAGAACTGCGGCTTTCTACTATTTTATGAGCGTTACCAGTTTTACGATTGAAACCAACTGCTGCCCTACCCAGGTGCTCTTTCCTTAGTACACAAGAAGATATTGTTACCGGTTTAATTACTGCAATATTCTCAACCTAAAATTCATCTGAAGGTCTCTCGCTAAAGTTCGCGTATCTAGTCATGAATGAAGTATTACGGTTTTGCAATTGCAAGTATTATGTGGAAAAATACGCCGCTTTGCGTCCGGCAAGTGTGAAACTATGATAGATCCATGTGGTCCATGGAGAAGGAAGTATGGAAGTTTCTTAGTGTAATTCGGGAAATGAGCAACAGACTCCAGTTTCCATTGCACAAAACGTGAATGAGATTCAAGGATGATAATCACGACGCGCGATTTTGCGATTTCTCCTGGCGAATGGCGTGCGATGCAGCATCTGTTGATTTAGATGATGACGGAGTCTTCGACCCTCACCGCCAACAAATGTCTCGACGAGAAATCCGACTCGACGATCGCTCTGGTAAATAACAGAACAAGACCCCATCCCTAACTGGTTATCCACTTTTCCTACCCTACCTTCAACTCCAATTTATTTTGCCATTCTGACGACACTCGGAAGGGAATCGAATTTGCTGTATCTATTATTTTCTTCTCACCAAATTCTACAGACAAGGAAAATTAGAGCCGCCCTTTATTTCTTCTGCTACAAAAGATGATGATAAGAGTTTATCTAGGAATGTAAGAATGTAATGAAATTCTTGCTCTGTTTTTGTTTCTTGTTGTAATTAGAATTTTTATTTTTCATCAAGAATTGCAAAGTTTGCGATCAAGAATTTTCTATCCTAAAAATCGATGTATTTTGAGAAGGAAAAATTTTGCAGTTGATAATATTTATTTTATTATAATTATTTTTTCAGTCTGAAGAGAATAAAAATTATATTTCATTAGAAATAAAATAGCACTAGAAGAGAAAGTTTTAAGGAAAAAATGTAAATTTGTCGAAAGATTAAATTAAGTATTAACAAAATTCCCTTGAGCCATTCACAAACACTTCAAGACTATAACTTTGAGATTGTTTAGTGTTAATCAGATATATATAACTTCGTGAGTAAACTTTTGGTGTGAATTACTTTGACTGCAAACTTTTTTATCTTCTTTTTCAGAGACATTTTGCAGAGGCGATTTGTCTTAGTTTTCACCCTCACCTGGGCTTTCTTCTTCTAGGGAAGTTTTAATCCAAGACAAGAGAGTAGAAAGAAAGCTTTTAGAATCTTGAGAAAAATTTGAAAGCATTTTAATCTCATTTAAGATCAATTCTTAATTATCTTTCTCGTTATTAAAATGTCATAGAAAAAATTTGAATGATATTATTCTTACCAAATTTTTATCAACACTTTATCAAAAAACAGTTCGCTTACTTTTATGCGATTATAAACCAAAAATAGCTGAATTTTTTTTATGCTTGATGAATTCAGTCCCTTTTTTAGTTAAATACAAATGAATAGCCTTCCAATTTGAATTTCTGCGAGTGATTGTTACAGAGATAAAAATATCTCTTTTATGTGGAATGTGCTTCAGTTAAATTGTATTATTTCCGATTAGTGTCACGTGTTTATGAAGTATATCAGGATCAGGTTCCATTGAATATCAGTTAAATAGTCTCTGCTTGAACATTATGTTATCAATTAACTTTAAAAATAGTTTGAAATCTTGATATTAATAATCTGGATAATAACGATTAAATATATATATATAATATTTAGAACGATCTAAATATACAAATTATGTTGGGAATTTGTCACTAAATCTCTCAGTTCTTAACAGATTAACTCCAGGATTAACTTTACTGATTGCAGTTGTAAACTGATTCTCCTCTAATCTTAACTGCCAGAGTGTAATGATTCCTTTCTTGATAGAACCGTACAAATGGTAAACCGTATTAAGCAAAGTAAACGGATTACGTCAAGAGTTTATTGTAGGAACCTAAACAAAAGTTTGTGCCAGCACAAGTTTTTTTTATTACAGAATAAAGTATTTTTATTATACTCTGTAATAAAAAAAATCATAAAATATTTTATTTAAACACATTTTGAAATTATTTATGATTATATAATAAATTTTAACGATTTTGCAGTTAAATTTTTCATTAATCAATATTGTATACAGTTTTATCATGCGCTTAAAATCTCATGTCAATTAAAGCATTAATAACTGAATTAATTTGAAAATTAAACCGTTAACTCGTGATTTAATTACCGAGAAATCTCGCGTAAAAGTATTGATTGCTCATTTTGAAATGCTTTGGAGCTGGCAGTGAATGTAAAGGAATGAGAAAATGTAGTTCAATTATTTGCAATGCCAACTCAAACAGTCCAATTTCACTTTCCGACGGAAATGCATTAAATACTTCCGGTAACGTAAATATTTGCAAAGGAGAGAATTAATTTTCTAACTCGAAATCTGAATCACTAACAAAACTAATTCATCTGCAGTTTTCTTTCCCCTTATATATTCAGTATAATAATTGTAGATTTTTTTTCTTATATTTCAGCATATTCACGACATAAACAGCCAGATCGCACAATTTCGAGATCTCTTAATAAGCATCGGCCAATCACGAGATTGTCCAGAGCTGCGAGAAAGAATCCGGAAAGTAAGACGAAGTTGTGTGGAGGCTTGCAAAGCCACTTCACAATTAGTGCTTCCTCAAATGCGAAGGTATGTGCAAAAATGTTTCTCTACTTTCACCTCTCTAATTAGCATTTCTATAGCTTAATTTGCATTCCAATTTCACGTCGTTGACTCTGTTTTGCAAACCAGAAAAGTTTCTTTCGATTTCTGTTCGAAGTGTGTTAAATTTCTATTTTTGTTTGTTATGCTTAGAAAATAATTCATGAAATCATGCAAATGTTATAAAAAATTATTTTTTCGCCTCCGAAATAAAAGAAGATAAATCTAGCTTTATTATATATTAAACGACCACATTTTTGGTATGTAAGGATTTTCCATACAAACACAAATCCACATTTCCGCTTGGATGAGGCTTTAAACATTCTCCCAGGGAGCATTCGCAAAGACAAGCCTGGATATATCCAAAGCCTGGGAGATAAAATACAACACAAGGGGATCAATCATAAGTACCATGTTTTCATGAGAAAAAGTCGATCTGTTTAAGGAAAAGATTGTAGCAATTTCTGAAGACTTATGGGGGAAATTTCGGATAGAAAAATATAGTCCATTTTGCAATTATAATTAATATCGACAAAAGTATGCTTAAAAATCTAGTGCTAAACTAGCAGGATATTCAAATTATCTTCTGTTAGATGTTTCGCCTCGTTTGTAGCTAACGAGATTCTAATTATTGCATAAATTGTTTATTTAGGCAAAAATTAATGCTAATGTATGTGGAGATTAGGGTGAAATCTTAAATATTTTTTTCCAATCTTTATATACCTCTGAGTGATTGGTAATCAAGAAGTCAAAATTATTCCAAGTATTATTATTTATCCCCATTACGATTTATAATATTTTATTCGTGAATTGCATTATATCTTTTGCTATATTTTTAATTATATAATTTCCTCACATCTATGTAAAGCACTACATATTACTTGTGTAAGAGACGTGACGTTTTTTAAGTACTGAATAAAGTATGATGACGATCGTGTGAAATGGGTCAACTCAAATTCTAGCGAATGATGAGACTGAATAAGTCTACACTCCTCAGGTTTGAAACCTCTCGCAATTAGGAGCTACTGCGGCCTTTGAAAAATCCCCTCCGGGCGTATGCCCTCTGAAATGAAAACCTAAATATTTTACGAGCAGGCTTTTCTGAAGCTATGAAATTGTCAACCAAGCCCTTTTTTCTATTACCAAAAAATACTGCATTGATGCCTAAGAACTGATAATGTGTAATTTTAATGGAACTCTTTCAACTTCTTAAAATCTCTCAGACGAAAAAGGAAAAAACTGGAAATGATGACTGCAATTTAGAACGATATAAAGTCTCTTGAAATGTGTACTAAAATCTATACTTTTTTTTCATTCTTCGGATTAATATTTTAACTTTAACATTTTTTTTATCAGTGTTACTATCAAAAGTGCAATTTTTGTCAATTGTTGTTAAAGAAATATTTCATTTGAAAAAGTGTTTCTCCTAGTCCCTTTTTTAATGCTGAAGTTATATTTAAAGTATGTAATATGCCAAGAGCTCGTGAACTTATTTATAAAGGTTTTCCTTCACTGGTTATAAAGTAATATTGTCTATAACTACTTTTTACGACCTTTGAATTACGACATTTGTATATGCAAAGAGTGTAAAACTGCTATTATCTGAATTAAAGTATTTTTTGATTGTAGCTATTCGAAAAATTAATTAAATTAACTAAATATTTATAAATATATTTATAAATGTATTATAAATGAGTATCTTCAATTTGATATTAATTCAGAATTTTTAAACCAAGAATTGTGAAAATTTTAATTAAAAATGATCATATAAAGAATAATTTTCGATTAAAAGATAAAATTATGTTCTATGTAGTAGAATATAATATAAAACAATATATTAAGGTTGCTCACGTATCAGGACTTTGTATTTATTTTGTATGGAAGGTGGTTTCTCATGAAGAGGAATCGTGATGCTTTATAGATTTATGAGCTACGATATTATCTAGGATGCCTCGAAATTTCGTATCACTTGCAAGGATCGTCCTCATTAATTAACTGTTTGCAGTTGGTGCTTGAAGTAGGAATGACCACATAGTTAAACAAGTATCCTCTAGCTGGATTGACAAGCAATCGCTTTCAGGGTACAAACATTTAAAGTGTCGTTAGAAATAATGTATTTGTATACAAAATTGAAATTTCAGCCGATATTGAACAATCAATAAATGTAGAAGTACATAAAAATATTAAATAACAATATTCCTGTTAAAGCCATATTTTTTTAAAAGTTACGATGACTATTTCAAACGTTTTTCTCTGAGTAGAGAAAATCAACATATTAATGTTTTTCCTTTGAATTGCAGTGCGATGGAGTCAGGCATACCAGCAGACAGTCCCAATTTGGTCCTATTATTTTTCCTGGCCCAACTTTTCCTTCGAGAACTTTACAAAAGCAAGAACTTGATTCGCGTCGTGCCAATGGATATGACAGGATATTTTGGTAAATTATCAGCTAAAAGAAAAACTCATAGGGAAATTAATTCTAAAATTGTCCTCACTATTTACGAGTTTATGCATAAAGTAAAATTTAACAGCATAGTTTTTTCTGACTGTAAATTACATTAGCCTTCAAATGTTTAATCTACGTTTCACCAGATGAATCTCAAAAGCCCACTTTAATTAAATATTTTTAAAGTATATTCCCTGCTGTGTTTTTCTGCTATTTTTTAAATAATAAAGAATTTTATTCAATTATAAAAGAGAATAGCAAAATTATATTATAGCATTTCCCAGAAATAGGGGAATCTCCTTATTTTTCGCTTCAAGAGATATCAAATTGCTTGCGTAAAAAGCAATGTTGGTCGAATAGCGGAAATAACGAGCAGATTTAAGAAACCAGGTTTTAGAAAATGAGGATTTATACTTCTCGTATTATTTCGAAGATTGGAGTTCTTGGTTGTGTGCAAATCGACAAATTAAAAATTTCTCTTGACTTATTTCTTTCTGTCAATAAGCTCAGCGTAAATATGAGGACTAATTAAAAGCATAACACACAGTATGAATGTGAATCCGATAAGCTTCTTTACCAGTTGATTTTTTAAAAGCAACCACACCATATCAATTTCAATAAATTCTTATAATTTAAAAATATCTATTTTATTTTGTATCATAAAATGTATAAAAAATTCTCTATAACTTTATATACTTAAGATTTAAGATCTAACGATAAGGATTCAATTTATTACAATTTAATGAACGTCATTCTACAGAGAGCAAGTCGGGGCCATCGAACATTGGGAACGTCATTACTCAAATTCTTTTATGCAAACAAATTACGTTGGACTTTAACGAAGAGGAACTTTGCAGCATTCAAAAAGATTCCGAAGAAATAAATGCGCTTATAGCCGAGTTGCAAGAATTTATGCCCCAATCAGAAGCTGACACTGGTGAGTTCTAATTGTATTTATCTCACTTTATAGCCATTTCACTTTTTTATGCAAAACCAGTCGCAATAAAGCTCAGTAATAATTTCATAGAATGAGCATTCATTCCGTTAGTGACGTTAATTTCGTAACGTCACGTAATATCACTTTTTCATTTCAAAATATAGGAACATTAGCAAGTCAGGAAATGTCGAGCCACGTATTGAAAAAAGAATAAAAAGGGAAATACAACGGCTATGGGTTTTTCTGGTTGTCTATAAGTACGCGTTGAGCTGAAAATGCTTTAATTACGAATTTACTTGTTTACCTTTTGCAAAAATGATTTATAGCAGTGTTATAGTAATGTAATGCTTAAAAATTTTTAGTTGTCTTCTAAAAATATAATAGTTCACTTCTTTTCAGAAAATTAAAAATTTCTAGTTGAAAATGTTCAAGGTTTTAATCTTTCCTGATTATTAAATTTTTTTGATAATGATAATAATAATAAAAATAGTAATAATAATAATAATAATAATAATATGCAGTTGAAAGGGTCATGCATAGGTAGAAATATATATTTTGTGAGTGATTTGACAGATTTGATGAATATTGATGAATATTGATCTATCTTGCGATGATGGCTCTTATAGCACAATGCAGGAGTGGTGTAACCATTAATAAAAATATTTCTTAATAGAACGGCCCGTCGCTCTTCAAGAGGCAGCTAGTCGTGTCAATCGCAGTAATGGAAACCGGAAGGCCTACCGATGGGAAAATAGATCCAGAAATCCATCTTATATTCGCGGAACCTTCAGCTTTTTGTGCTGCACTGCTCGACCCAACTACGTTTAATGGAGTAAACTTTTCTCCCTTTCGCATTATTAAAGTAGATTTATAATGAAACTCGGTTATAAGTCCCTCCTTCAAGAATTAATTACAAAGTTGATCACTTAATGACATCAAGGGAACGACGATACCTTCCTCATTCTGAATTTTTTAAACATTATCACTTGCTAAAACGCACTGGACGAAATACAAAAAAATTTTACTTTCTCAAAGGAAATGGAACAAAAAAATGTATAACTGTCACAAAAAGCAGTCTGTGATGTGGTGTTCTCAAGCAAAACTAAATTTAAGAAAAAAAAGTATTAATCGAGTCTCTCCTTACTACGAATTTATTACATTCTCATTTTAAAATGATTTTCATTTCTTTATGAATTCATTTTCAAAGTTGTAGTATAAAAACAGGGGTGGACAAAGAGAATATTTGATAAAAAAAATGTTTTATGTTAAAATGGAAAAATGTTTCTTTTGAACTTATTTTTAATATGATTTATTTGGCTAAATAAGTGTTTTGGAGAAAAGGAAGACAATGACAATGAAATGATTGAAAAAATTACGTGTTATACAGACATACAATACTGCCCACCCCTGCCATTAACTACGTAAATACATATTAGATGTAGATTAGCGAGCACTCGTCTGTTTACTTATCGATGTAAAAACAGGGCCTCGGACAAAGAACCACTTTTGCTCTGAGAATTGAAATTTACATAAAAAATATTCTTCTCTCGAGCCAAGAGCGTAGGTACATAAAGTATGAATTTACAACGAACACATCTGACATTCGTTTCCAGAGACGCCATTTGATTTATTAATGAAACTTTTTGACTTTGCTATACTGACTAGATTTATCCTTTTTGTACATCGCAAAGGCGTTACCTTTATTTCAAATCCCACTTGGCACATTGAAAATTTCTTTATACAATATTAGCAGAGACGTTTATATAACTGTGATATATAGATGTGTAGAAAAGTATTATTGTACCTATATGGTACTGTTTTAGAAAAATATTTTAATAATTTTTGACCAAATTGATTCCAGTCCTCTTTAGTTAGAAACTTGTGAAGACATGTTCATATTTTCTACATTATTTACACTATATACATATTTTATCGAAAGAGATATATTGTGTCTAGTAGATTGTGGGACCATTAAAGAAAATAAAGCAGGAACATAATCTCCTTGTATGATAAGACATGCAAAAAATATATGTTTGGATAGAGAAATAAAATTAGGAGAACGCTTAGTATAAATAGTGATGTGTTTCAAGGGGTATTTTATTTCACATTTTGCTAATGGTTATTATCATACAAGAAGAATTGGAAAATAATTTTAGAAGAAATTCTTCTGACCAAGCCTGAGCTATAAATGATGTATTCTGGACATTTTTTGACCCACCCAACTTTTCCTCTCATTCATACCAAATTCTTTTCATTTTCTTTGACCTCTTAGGTCTTAAGAAATAATCGGCTTAGGGATCTCCGGTATTATTTCCCGAACAAAAGATACATCACTCCGTCAGAAAAGAGAAAGACGAATAATATATTACTCTGAAAACATTATTAATTTTCTCAATTCAATTCGAAAATGAAGTCATTTTCCCTGGCAACAATGTGCTAAGTGGGAATCAAAAATTCTGTATTTCCACTGTCTATAGGAAAAAAACTGAAGGCGAAGAAGCAGCAAAGAGTACTACAAATTAGATTTTCTAATCAAATCAAACATAAAATAATTCATCTCTCTTTTATTACTGCACAATTCTTTTTTTTCGATTTCTGTTTATTTTTACAATTTTATTACAATACAACTGTAAATTAAACGTTTCGTTGGAAACAAAAGTTAAGATGTTTTTACATAAATCAATGGACCAGAAATTATAAATAGTGAGGTAAAGAAATAGGTATTTTCGAATTTAATTTATTATAACTAAATGGGTCCAAGTGCTTATTTATTAATTTTATTACAATTATTTATTGCCTCATTCATTTTACTTTGAACGTATAAAATTTTCCTGTAAATAACTAGAACAAAGAAAATATAGTCAATAATTCGTGATATGCACAATTGCATTTGTAGTTTAGTATCCAGTTTATAGACTCACTTGGCAAAATTCAATTTCTGGAATGGATCAGCTAACTTGATTTCTTAATATCAGTAATATGCTGCTTATTTAGATTTGCATGTATTTGAATAAATACAATTAAATAAATGTGATTAATTACTAAAAATGTATAAATATATATTCAATAATTCCAGATATGAACGTTTGCTGTGTGAGTAATAATTATGTATAGTAAACTTATGCTATTAGTGTAGACTAAAATCGTATGTAAAATACTCGATACCTAGTCATATATTTTAAAATCGAATAATTGTTGGTAAATATAATTATTAAGTACTATTGCGCAGACTAGATTATTATTTTTAATCGAAGATGAACTTTGAAGATTGTAAAATAAAGAAAATTTGTTTGTCACTGACACTAGATAAATAAAATTATCGACGAATTCAAAAATTCGAACACCACTCATATAAACGTTAAAACGTTACTTTCACGCACAAGCATATCAGTTACTTCAAATTATTAAATATGCGACATTTTATACTTATATCTACTATTCAATTATAGTAAGCACAACTTAAAAATAAAATAGAAGATCGCTGCATAGAAAGACAAAAGATCATTTTTTATCAATTAAAAAATAAATTGATATAAATTTAGAAGCAAGTTTAAAATAAAAATAATTATTAAATTTGATCCTTTGTTTATTCTATGTCGTTTACGGGTATAAATGCGATTGAAAATGTGCTATTGATTCCATTTCTGACGAAGCCTCAGAGAGACTCTTTTATTCATTTAAATGTAAATGAAATTGGAAAAAAAATCGTAAATTTCTTATAGGGGTTGTAATTAGAATTAGCTTGGAAAAACATAATTAAACAGTGTTATAAGTAAAAAGTTATCGAGTTACATGTAGTCAGCGTATTGCACGTTTGGGATTTACTCAAGCAAAATGAGGGTCAGAACGGCATCAGTGGTAAGCATTTAGAAGTAGTAAAAATCGACCAAAATGTCAATTTTCTCTTCTTTCATTAGAAGTGTTCACTAGATAGTGAATAATAATTACAGGGAAATATAAAAATACCGATTCATTGTATAAACAACGATATTTATTTAAGTACTTACAGCTATGAAAGAATTTATGTAAATATAGAATGCAGATTTTATTGAGATATTTATCGACGTTGGCAGCTCATTATAATTTATTGTTATGTTGTCTCAGACAGGTAGATTGTTATATCATTTATTATTATTAAAGTTGAAAATACAATAACCTGTGGAACATCATTCTTAGTGATTCTTTTACCTTTCCATCTTTAATAAAGAAGAGAAGAAATAAATTAAAATTTCGTTTCGATCTAGAGTAAACAAAACCTGAACCAATATTTTGCCCATATTCTTGATAATCTGTTTATTTTAGATAATTTATCTTTATAATAATATTTACAGTGAATTTTGATTATAATGGCTTTTTAAGCGTGCGAGCATATATATATTTAGATTAGTGGAAAAAAAGTAAAGAAGGTACAAGGTCGGTTGTAGGAATAGAAAGAAAATATTATGCACGAGATGGAAAATGCCAGAGTAGCTGCAGGGCTGTAAAAGTTTTCTATAGGGTATATTGTAAATTATACCATTATTTCCATAAGAAAAATTGAGAATAGAAAAAGGTATATCACACAACGTTCGAAATTCTGGTTTTGTAAAAAATACGACTAACAAAATTACATCATCTTCAATTAAATTAAACGCTATATTCAACAAATACATCGTCATCTTTTTATCATTACATCTCTTTCAGTTCTTTTTTGTTGGATAATCAGGTTGATTTTCAGGATGAGAATTTATAAAGGCAGGGTGATTTTCAAGAGCTGTGCATATGCGTGAAATTGAGGGATACAAACTCATGTCCACACCATATATTTTGGCATTAAATACTTGAGGTACTAAGCAACAATCGGCTAAAGTGATATTATCGCCAACGCAATATTTCTTTCCGGAACTTGACAATATTTTTTCCATAGCTGAAAATGAAGAGTGGCGTATTGTTTATGGAAATAAAATATTTAACAAAGAAAAGTTATTTACTTCATACCTTTAAATCCTTTATTAATACATAATTGTGCCCAGTTTAACCATTTTTCTTCGCCAATTTGGCTTTTAATACCCAAATTTTGTAAAGGCTGAATTCCGCTTACGATAATTTGACAAATTTCTCTAACTCTTGCTCGTTGTGTAAGATCTTCTGGCATGAGCGGATTTTGACGTCTAGTCTCCTCTAAATATTCCAAAATGCTCATCTTGAGTGAAAAAGAGATAATAAAGTTAATAAATGATGAAAGTAATTCATATCAACGCAAATGTGTGAAATATTTTAGAATTCTTACAGATTCAATTAAAGTCTGATTGTCGATAAAAAGGGCAGGTACTTTTTCCATGGGATTTATTTTTCTGAGTTCAGCGATTTGTTGATCTCCATTAGGTTTCATGAAGTTTATTGATTTAACTTCATACGGTATTTCTTTCAAATTCAATGCTGCTCATAAAGAGATGAAAAATATAGAAATTTATATAAAATAATATAAAATGCGAAAAAGCTTCAATTTTATTAACATTGATAATATCAATGATAAAATAACAATGATAAAATAAGACTTTGTTGTTACTGTGATGTGTTTTTCATTCTAGAGTAAAAACATTGTATTTAGAGCAAAAAATCAGATTATTATATTTTTGAAATCTAATAAGTAATTTACCTATTCTCACTCTCCAAGAGCAGGAACTTCGCCAAAAAGAATAAAGTATTACCTACATAAATCAAGAGATATATAATATATTTAACACATAGTTTTTAAATATTTTAAACGTACTTTAAAAATCTATTCATAATTATATATGAAAGAATCTCACCTTGCTCATGATTGCAGATATTTCTTCAAAACTTTAATTGTACCAATGTTCCAACGTTTCAGAAATAGTTTCTAAGTTTTGTCTCTAACAAACCTCTATTGGTTGATAAGTGATTGGAAATGTTTGCAGTTAAAATCTTGTAGCTTAAGTTATAAACGCCTTTTAATAAAACTGTAATTATTTTTAAACTTCAAGAAAAAACTGAGATACATTATCATAATGAGTATAAGAGACGCAGAGATATATAGAAAAACAATATAAGTTAAAGAAAGATAATTGATGCCAATTAACAGAGTAAACAATTCTTCCTTATAAATTTATAAATGTCATAAAGTCTAATCTTTGACCTTCGATTTTTCTTAGCTACATAATGATACTGAATGATAACTGATACTGAAAACGAAAAATTTCTTTGAAAATATCGATTGAAGGTGAATGCTTAAATTACCAGCATTTGGTTAAAGAGAAACTGAATTTCGACTCATATACCATCAAGAGATTCAAGTTAGAATAATAATTGAACATTAAACGAAAAAATAAATGGGTGACTTCTTAAATTAAAATATTTTAATATGTACATTGAAATTACACGATGTTAAAATCGCAATAGTAAATAAATAATAAATTTATTTAATATATAGATATTTATTGATCTATTTTTAATCGGTAAAATAGGATATCTTGCGCCATTCCCTATAGTATCCCGACATCTGCACGTACTAAATTGAAAATGACCATTTTATCCTGTGTAGATACTTGAAAAAAAATACAGGGCAATTTTTTATAGAAAAATTTAGTTGAGTTTGAGATGAAGACTTGTAAAAACACAGAAAGAACAGAGGGGTAATTTTGTTGCGGGTAATTTTTAAGTGGATAAAGATTGAATTTTTCGCCACCAAACAAAAGATACAATTCTTTTTTATAATATTATGTGGTCTAATTGAAATTAGTAGTAAGCAAAATGAGTACATTTACCCAAACTAGATACAATTATAGACTGAGGGACACCAGTCTGTCCCTCATTGAGCATTGATACCTATTTATATTACTAATGCAATTCCTAATCAAGAAACCCTATTCTAGCAATACAATCTCGACTTAATAGCAATTCTGCATTTGTCCAAGAACTAGATTAGTTTGTTCAATTTATAAAATGTTATTGACATTTTTCTTTCTCTCTAAAGTCATTATTTTATTATTAGCCAAACTTGAAGAAAATTAATAATTTTTTCCTGGATTCTATGAAAATTAGAACTTTAAAAAATAGTTATAATCTACCCAGAAAAATTATTACAATTTTCTTTCCATGTTTTTGACATTTTACGTAAATTTACTTCAAAAATGAGTCAAGGAACACTAAAACGTGTTTATTATTTCAAAAGTTATTAATAAGCCTTCTAAAAAAAAATAATAGGACTCGGTTGAGAACGATGAGTTCTGATCAAGAAACACAATTGAAACCGATTTGTTAATAGGATCCAAAAGGGTCACACCCGATTGAATCCGAATAATAAATCTGTTTCATTTCTGTTTATTAATCGTAGCTCAATCGTTCCCAATTGGGCCCTATAAGTTTTTTTAACAGGGAAACAAACTTTGATATTTTGACTCTTTTAAAAATAACTTTGCAAATAATGGACAAAAATACTGTATCTCGGGTTCATTGAATGCGAAATTTTTTTAGCTTACATGTCATTTCCAAGTAAATATTCTATATAATCAATTATAAAAATTAGAAGCTTTTAAAAAAAATTAAAAACTTAAAAAAAAACAGGTGGCTTGATACTATTCGACGACAGTGTAGTTATGAGGTTTAAAAAGCATAAACAAGCCAATCACTTTGGGAAACAATAGTAAATCGAGCTTGCGATAGTGAGTTGGCTTGACGAGGGGTGGCAGTGGCGTAGTGACATGGTAGAAACTACCCTCAGTGTTATACTCGCCGCGAACGTTTTCGCACAGTGTATTAAATAGTTGGTCGAGGCGGGCTCCCAAGTTTAGTGATCTTTCATTTTCCGGGTGAATTTTCTTTAAAAAAAAATAATAAAATTAAGTGTCCGGCCGATTCTTTTGTTTCTTTCGTCACGCTTGTCGTCGCTCTGGCTGCCGTCGATTTCGGTGAGTATTTTCTTTTTTGATTTTCTGCCAACTAGCACTTGGGCCGAGTGCTCAGATTATTTTGATTGTCAAGTGCACTGCGACAATGGCATTGTACCCAAAATTGGAAGTATCATTGTCAATCGATAATTTCAATATTAGTCAATCGACCTTTGCAGAATACTTTTTTTATAAGTACTCATCGATCTGTCTTTCAAATTTAGCGGTAAATTGTATAAAAAACAAGAAAGAGTGTCGGTGAATATTTAAAACTTTGCTCTGTACCAGGGAAGAAAATTTCGTCCTAAAAATTGTAATAATTTAGGAAATGATTTAAAATGAGGTGTTTTTACAATTGCGATTCTGCTAGATTGTTCCAAACTTCCTTACATCAGAATTTAAGTTTTGAATAGAAAGAATTTTTTTTAATAAAGATTATATTTCATTTTAAAAGAAAGAAAATTAACTACTAGGAATTGTTTAAAATAGAGGGCGATGAAACGATTAAAAATCATGAGGGTGTATTTGTGAATGAGTTCTAGTGTCAAGTCGAGTTTGGAATCGACCAACCGTGAATGTTGAACCGCACCTGAAAGCATAGCTTATAATTTAGTGCGATTCTATCTAATTCACTGTACCAAATTTACTCATTTAATAGTCAAATTCATTTAATTCTGATCCTGGCTTCAGTAAATGAGAAAATTAGATATGATACCAAGAACATTTGCGATACATTAGACAGCTATAACTGTCTTTTTGTGTTTCCGCGTATACCTCCATTCGATGAAAATACAATCCATCAGATATAATTAATACCGTAATGGTATTGATATGGAATATTTTTATAAAAATTAAATATTCCTTGAAAGTTCATAATTCATGATTCAAACATTAAATCCAGAAAAATTTCACGAACAATTATTTTGCAATTAATTTTCTGTTTCATAATGTGCTTTGTCTGTGTTTTCCCGCAAGGGCTTTCGTTCCATTGGGAAGCTGTATTCAGACATTTATCCTTTTTAATCCAGCGCTATAAAAAGATATTAATGCACATTGGGTGCTTAAAACGAAGTAACTTTTATATTTCCTGCTGGGTTACGCGCAGGTGGAACTAGAGGTTGGAAAAAGCCATTCTTTTAAATTTTGTTTACATTTTCTTGAATATATGCTAAAGTTAAAGATCATATCCTGTTCTTTAATAAAATTAAATGAGAAATTTTGAATATATTATTGTAAATAATTTTTTTACTTTCTTCAATTTGAAGAAGCATCAAATAAGGGTAAAAAAATAAACTCACGAGACAAGACCTGGAGAGTGGGATTCGAATGAGATTAAGAGCTTATCCGTCTACGATCAATGATGACTACCCTCATTTAATACTTGTGTAGTAAATATGAATTACTCTTCCTTGTTTGATATAAAAAAAATACTGATATTTCGGTAAAGAAAAAGCTGACTGTTTATAATAATATAAGTTTAAAAATCAAAATTAGAATCAACTTGATAAAATCAACATTGAGATCTGGATGTAGATATTCATTCATATGCAGATGTAGAAGATATTCAGTGGCTTTCTTAAATGGCTTCATCCGGTATTCATGCACTGTTTCTTATCTGCGCAATAGTTTCCAAAGTTTGAGAAATTTAGTATTCAAACTATTCATAACTGTCGCATCCATCAAAACGATAATTCTTACGATGGAAACTTTTTTCATAAAACATTTTTCTGTAATGGAATGTCTGTGATTTGTAAAAAAAGAGGACCTCTAAAAATCTGCTATCGAGAGAAAAACAAGCTTAAGAAAAACTTGAAAATTATTGAAACTAAAGAGAAGGAGAGTTTATGAAACTTGTAAAACATATTCGATGTTATCTGTTTTTGTGGAACTGATGATTTATTGATGATCTCGGTTTTTATTTGCACCTTTTTCATAATTTACTGACGGGGTATTTAAACAGCTTTGAAGAGTGTTTTCAGTTTGGTGGATCGATGCCACCCTGAAGTTAATGTCCCGTAAACACTAGTGATGTTATCAGTTAGGCAATGTGTATTGGCATGTGCCCATTGATAGTAATTATACACAGCAGTTAGTGCAATTATATTATTTTGAAGTCATTTTAAAAACTGTCACCTTATTCACGGCCTTGAGAATTTCGTAATTACATCGGAGACGTGATGTTGTAAATTCTGACTCGTAATATGTCAAGGTGAGGAAAAATCACCGTGTTTAGTCTAATTGCATTTGAAATGCCAAACACGTTATCTGGAATTATTTTCGAGAATGAGAAAATTGAAAAATTAATATAATTTTCTACATTTTCTTATTAAAACTTTTCGTGAATCTTTGAAGGCTTTGTTGAAGTTTAGGTGTTGCGTGACTAAGTTTTCATGTTTTTCATGTTTTCCCTTGAAATATACACAACATATATAGAAACTATACCAAATTTCTGCAATAACTTAATTAGGCAAGTTTGAAAAGTTAATCTTGTTTTCAGTGTTATATTTATATATCCTAAAAAAAAGTTTTATTTCGTCGGTAAACTTTAGCAAGATTTATCTTTGTAGAATTTCAGATGTATTTTATAACAGGAATGGTTTTGAGTTTTTCGTTACATTAATATGGACACGAGATTAATTATGCACCGTAATGAAACGCTAATAAATTTATGGTCCTTGATAATGCATTATTCACTGCGTTTTGCAATTTGCAAAGTGACAACATTTTCGCATTAATTTTCTGAGTTTGGAACCATCAATAAATGAAATACAGCAGCAGATTAATTTAAACACTGGTTCAAATTTACTCCTTGGAAATAATTGACAATTACGAATTCTGTATAATTTTGTTATCACGTGAAAACATATATAGAAACATGTATTCTCTCCTTTTTCAACTTTGTTTTCCTTCCTCATTTGAAACTTTTAATTTGTGAAATCTCTTGTTAATTTATGTTCACGTTCTCAATAAACTTAATTGGATCACCGGTTATAAAGTCTCCCCTTGTTGAAAGATATTCAACGAGGTGTGCATATTCATAAGAAGCTGTAAAACATATTCTCACCCCTGATTATGCTGATTTTGGAAATTCTGTTAGGAAAATAAGAGGAAATTAATTCCTTCGCTGAGTCTAGCATGCTAGACTCAGCGAATCGGTTTTACAAATATTCGCTTCAGTTTATCAAAGTTTATATAAAGTAAAACCAACACCTGATTAATTAAGAATGCGAATTATGTAAAGAAAGATGTTACCAACAAAGTTTGTTATAGAGCACTCGGGTTAGGAAACTGATAACTTTTCTTTGAAGATCTTGAAGATACTAATAGGAGAGAAAAACTACTAGAGAAAAACGATCGAAAAAAAAAAATGAATGAATTCAATTTGAAAAGTTATTCATAATTTCGATACACTTTGAAATAAAGTAATCTGGATAAAAATATTCTTGACACCTGTTAAAGGCAATTGTTGTTTTTTCCTGAGCCTAAGAGAAAATCGACCGACCTCAATCGACAACATCGATCGTTATAATTTCTGCAGCAGTCGCCAACGCTAAAAATAATTCATAGATTTGTCTTTATTATAGGCACGTTGCTCATCACATGGTGGTTATGTGATGGCACTGATATATTTAATAACTATGGGTTATGCTAATAGTTAATCATAGAATTTATATTTAATAAGCAGTTCTCATCACCAATGTAGAACAATTTGATTATCTAAGTAAATCCTGTATTAAAAGAGGTTTAATATTATTAATATTCATTTCTTTGATTTATAGAATACTTTTACTTAAAAAACTTTTAAACGAAAATTATATCATTTCATTTTATATACGAAGATAGAGCTTAAGTGTAATGGTATTGATTGATGAATGTGTTAATTCGTAACTATGTTAATTTATTTAATAACATTAATGTAATCTTAATTATATTTGTTTTATGAAGTTAGATGTAAGTAAAGATGTAGGTAAAGATCATCGACACTATAGAACATGTTAGCTTGCATAGAGACAAGGTCATGAAAGTAGGTAGGTTATATCTTGCTCTAGTTTTTGTAATTTACATTTGTATAGACTTATAACTTGAAGTGGTTGGTGAGGTTCTTCTTAATCTTTAGCAGGAGGCTTTGCAATTCTTGAAATTCCCGATCGTGAGATCGTCGGCACTGCTATCGTCTTGAAAGATTTTTGGCAAAACTCCAGTCTGCAATCATAGGTGAAGGATAAACACTCTGAAAAGCCAAATTTGTAAGCTTTAACAAAGTTCAAATATTTTCTGATAAAAGTATTCTTATACATATAATATCTACATATAGAGATATTTTTTAATACTTAAAAATATAATTGAATTGCCTTTGATTAGTCCAATGTTTCAAGCGATTGTCCAGATATGTGTGTGTGTGGATGGACGTTGTCCTTTTTTGTTAATTGAAGAAATTTATAGGGCTTATTTGCTAATATAATTATTTAAATAACTAGTGCTTCTTGTATCAACATACAAGTTTTAATTAGTCACTTATGGCGATACTTTTTAAATATATAAATATTAATTTTCTCTATTATAGAATACAGTTAGTTACAGCATTGACGAAGGTTATATGTAAATTAATTAGTGTGAATTTTTTCGTTGATGAATTTCAGGTGTTCGGATCCAATAGCTCTGCCGAAAAACCTTGGCAAGCAAGTTTGGTGCATTTGACAGAACTACGGCAATTCCCACTAATCAGTGACTAATTGCAAGTCTGTATTGAGATAAACTGGTGGATTTGATCCCGGTCCAGGGGCGTATTTATTTATAATTACTCGATATGCTGAATTACGAATCAACTATAATTAAAACAGTTCAATCAAAATTAAACATGTGAGTAATATTTGATGTGTCATTAAAATTTAAGATAAAAATTTACAAGTAGTAGTTTCGCTTAAAGAGTTTTGCTCAGAGTGAAATCCTGTCGAATTGAACAGAAATATCTACTAAATAGAGTGGAATAATGAGCTTTTTTAAGAATTTGACTATTTTTCAAATATTTTACAGATTGATTTTTTAAGAAGGAATTTTAAGAGACTTAAAAATTACAGATCATTATATTTTTGGTATATTTGGTTTTTCTATTGATGTTTCAAGCCTTGTCCGTGTTAGATACCATTTTTTCGTGAAATAACGTTAATTAAAGTTTTAAATGCTTTAGGTGTGGCCTAATGGCCCAGGACCTGTTAAAGAATTAAAGAAAGGAAAAATAGGTTTAAAGTTAGTAATTAACTTAAACAATAGTCTACTATTTAAAAAAAAACTCAGTAAATTACAAAATCCAGTTTTATTTGATATTTATTTTAATTATCAAACTTTTGTGGATCTTCTCTTTTAATGTATGAATTTTTTATTTTTTTCAAATTAATTATTATCACTGCTGTGAATTCTGTAAAGGAATAAAAAAATTCTCTTCAACGAACAATGAATTTTCATAAGTACAAGTTCTTATTGATTAACGGTGCTCCTTCGTTTGTTGACCATGATTCGTGACCTTCATTTTTATCTTTAATAGTAATCTAGGGCGAAATCAGCTTTCAAGTTTTACACAGAATTATAAAATACGTCTCAGAATATATTTATTTCATTAATCAATTCATTGAAACATATTCACTTAAAATATTTTATTTTAAAACTCTTGCTGAAATTTCACATTAAGGGTAGCGCACATACAATAAATATTAATCTCGATATCAATTAAACTTATGATATTATTCTTTATAGTTCCTGAAATATTATTTTACATTATTAATACAGCTATGATTTTCATACGTTTGCGGCATGTCTGATCCAATCCCTGAATTTTGCAATTTCTGTATAAACACCTGGAAATCCAGGTTTCGCACACCCGTTACCCCAAGACACTACTCCAGCTAATCGACCATCAATAGCTAATGGTCCACCAGAATCACCCTGACACGCATCTTTCCCACCAGCAGGATGAGCAGCGCAAATTTGGTTGGATGGTATTCCCCCAAAGTTAGAATATGCATTATAACATACTTCTTTCGAAACAATAGGAATGCTGACGGCTTGCAAAAACTCGGCTTGTCCACCACTTTGTTTTACACTTCCCCAACCAGTAATGATCGATAATGATCCATCCGCTGCGTCTTCCTTATCTTCGAAAAGAGCAATCGGCTGACGAGTGTCATCTAGCTTAAATGGCTTTTCAACTTTGATGAGAGCCAAATCGTTTATTGGGATTCCGAATTTATTCGTTTTGTAGCCTTCGTGCTTCAAGAATTTTTCCACATTGTGAGTGGATCCTCCAGATCCTTTCTTGTCAGAACCTGCTCGTATGGTGACAAAGTTTTCAGGATAGACGATGCAATGTCCTGCAGTGACCACCCAATATTCATCGATGATGCTTCCTCCACAAAATATGTTGTTATTTACTTGCAGCGCCACTTGGTAGGGCACTTTTGTTATTGAAACATCAAAACCGCCAACAATTCGACCAGAGGGGGTGAAGGGGTTCAGTTGTCGAAGAATAAATGGAATTGGCTCGGCTGAAAGTTCATTTTAAATAAATTAGTTGTCACAATAATCTTTGAAGAAGATTATATAATCAATCCTTTGAAATCGCGAGAAATTTCTTAGAATCCGTGAATGTACCCCAAAATAATTGCAAACCTTTTTAACTTGCTGAAATCGCATATCAAATCCTTTCAAATTTTTTATAATCTCTGTAAATTCTTGAAAAACTCCTAAAATGAAGTTTTTTGTGAAGTTTTGAAGTTTGTGTTTCTTTATCTTGTCCTAAATTTAAAACTCTTTAGGCTCAGCATTTTACTAAAATTACGGGTGTAGAATACCAATCTTTGCCAATTTCAGCCAGTCTCTGCGCGTAATCTATAAAAGGACACTTTGGAAAACTAGGGCGTACCAAAAACGTTTTAAAGACTTATTGGAAGTTTCTTCAGTTCAAGCGAACAACAAAGTTTTGAGTGGACAAGTTTTGTCTAGTTTAAAACCGCAACGTGTTAACACTTTTAAAAGAAATAAAGCACCTTTTAAGAAAATCAGAAAGAAAAATTTGCAAATAGGATATATTAAAATATTAAAAATTGTAAACAACATGAGAAGTGAGTCTCAGAATTGTTATCGTCGATAAATCACAAAAACTCACTTGAACCAAGAGTCACGATCAGCGTCATAAAGAGATACAAAATCATTTTGATCGATCGATACTGCACTGAGTGCATCGACATTTCAAGTAGTATATATATACAAAAATGTAAGAAGTGATAAGATTCTCTTTCCTATCGTCTACACCTAAATCCATCTTTCCTCAGAGCATTGAATTGAGTTTTCTATGTTGCAGTGGAAACGAGATTAGATACCAAACCACTAACCGATTCAATTGTTTCCCAAGTCATTGATCATGAAAATATTTTTATTGATCATGAATTGAGAAAAACAGAATTTAAGATATTTATATGTTCAGCATCCTGAATATTATGCAGCATATTGTGATACTCAATACATCTATGATTTTCGCAAAAACATCTATTTTTCTCAGTGTGCAATGTAAATGGCTATCAGAATATGAGAGGAAGGGAATAACACTTTCTACAATTCAAAAACATATTTATTCTCGCCTGAAAATGTATACACAAAAAATAAATTAAAGACCAGTTTTCTTTGTAATCCATTCATGGAAGGATGCAACTTCTGTGTAGACTCCTGGATACCCTTTTCTTGCACAGCCATTGCCCCATGAAACAAGCCCGGCCAATCTTCCAGCAATGGTTAATGGACCACCTGAGTCACCTTGGCAAGCATCCTTTCCTCCATTGGGATAAGCAGCACAAATCTGACCTTCAGGAAGTCCTCCGTAAGGAGAGTAAGCTAGACTGCATATTGATTTCGACACTATGGGAACGTCTACAGTTTGAAGAACTAAAGATGTCTTGCCTCCTTCTCTTAGAGCACCCCATCCAGTGATCGTGGAGAGAGATCCCTCGACAGCTTCTTCGTTCTGGTCAAAAAGAGAAATTGGCTGACGAGTTGCGTCTAATCCCAAGGGTGTTTTCAGCTTCAATAGTGCTACATCATTTTCAGGAATTCCATGCAAATTCGTCCTGTAATTTTCATGCTTAACGACTTCCTCCACTTCATGCACAGACCCTCCAGAGCTGAATTGACTCGAACCAGCCCGAACACTTATCCATTCACTTGGATAAACGGCACAATGGCCAGCAGTCAATATCCAATCTGCGGAGATGATACTTCCTCCACAGAAACCAAATCCATAAGCCTGCAGTGACACTTGATGCGGGTATTCCTGAATCGAAGCGTTCTCACCGCCAACTATACGTCCATTGGGTGTAAAGGGGTTGATTCCAATTAGATTCGGAGTTGGAACAGCTGTTGAAAGAAAAAAGCAAAATATTATTGACGAAATAATGACAAAAATACAAAAAAAAGTACAAAGGGTACCTTAATAATAAGGATATTAATTATTAAGGATACCAATTTTGATTGAAGTGTGTTAAAATATTAATGAGGTAATTTAGTTGTCATTTTAGTTGATGATGATGAAGTTAGATAGCCTTTGTATAAGGAGTAATTTGTTTCTTGTAAAAATTGTTTCTTGTATTAAGAGGATGAGAATTGAAATGAAAGATTCTAAATTTATTTCTAAAAATCATGTTTTGTAAAAACTTACCCACAACCACAGCGGTAAGAACTGAAAGAATGAAATACCCCAACATCTTTGTTACTTCTGAACTGCAGAACTTGGCGCTTACCAGAAAAACCTTATAATTTATATTGCAAATCGTAATCCTTTAGCTCGTGGAAATTGATTTGCACAAAATCTGGAAGATAAGATTAATAAATCCTTTCCTTAAATTTTTTGCTCTGTTCCGGCAATTGATTGAATGTTATCGCAAGCCAGCTAGAAATGTGACAAAGGATGGCTTTCGTGTGCTCAAAAGATCGATAATGATGGATCTGAGATTTAAACAGACACATGAAATATTATTAACAATCAAAAAGTGCCTTTAAAAATGTGAAATGAAAATTCTTAAATTTTATATAAGTATGGGGATTAATTTTTTTTTTTACCTTTTTGCTATAATATACTTCTTTATTTAATTTATTTTATTACCCAATTTTCTAGAAAATTCATTATAACTATTTTATCCTTTAAATAAATTGTAATTAAAATAAAACCTCTGCAGAAAAATTCTATTTATATTTATCGGATATTGATTATAATCAGAAACAGAGTTCAAAATGTATTATTGAACACATCTCATCATTGGAAATTAAGATAGTCAAACTGTCAGCTTCCTAAATTTCTTGAAACTAGTGCAGTTTTGGATTACTGGAACTGCACTGAATTTATTATATCACATATGAAAGCGATATTTTCTGATATTTGCTAGTCAGTATCCTGAATATTTATATGTACATTTACAGAACAGTGTATTTTTTAATTCGCTGAAAACATGTCAACAGAAATAAATACACTATATTTTTCCCTACGGTGATATCATTTGGAATATTGCGTGATAAATATATTTCTGTTACGGATAAAAACACATTCAAGAGAGAGTCCATATTTAATGAATGATTAATACAGGTCACATCATAATAATAGTATACAATTTACTTTCTGTAACTTCAGATGATGAATTATATCTTAAAGTGCTCAACACTGAAATCAATACTAGAGGTTGGCTAGCGCTATCTTGAGGAAGTAAATTAATCATACTCTATCAATCAAAGCCAGCTTAAAATTTGGTATAAATTACTTTGCTCCTCGACGAAACACCAAGTGCTCCTCCAAGATAGAAGCAAGATGTTTGGATACCTGGTGCTTTCTGTTCTTCTGGCTACCGCTGCAGGTAACTTCCGTTGTAGAAATTAAATTAAAAGTTAATAATTAAATTATTTACATTAATCATGTTTGTATACTAAAATTTCACCAATTTTCCTAAACAGCGGACCCAATTCGACAATTCATGGAGCTCAACCCATTTACTCCAAATGGACGCATCGTAGGTGGTGAACCAACAACTATAGAGGAAGTTCCGCACCAGGTTGCCCTTCAGGCTTATGGATTCAGTTATTGTGGAGGAAGCATTATCTCTGAAAATTGGGTTTTGACAGCAGGACATTGCACCACAAGTTATCCCGCTCAATGGATAAGTGTCCGAGCTGGAACGACCCAATTCAGTTCTGGAGGGTCTGTCCATCCAGTTGCAAAGGTTGTCAGGCATGAGAACTATAGGACCAACTTGTATGGAATTCCCGAAAACGATGTCGCATTATTGCAGCTGAAAACTCCCTTCGAGTTGGGAACATCACGTCAACCAATTTCTCTCTTTGAGCAGGATGAAGAGGCTATCGAAGGTGTATTGGCTACAATCACAGGATGGGGAGCAGTTCATGAAGGTGGTAGCACTTCCAATGTTCTTCAGACTGTGGATGTTCCCATTGTTTCAAAGGAAGTATGCAGTAAGGCCTATGAATCTTATGGTGGAGTTCCTCCAGGGCAGATTTGCGCTGCTCATCCCAAAGGAGGAAAGGATGCTTGCCAAGGTGATTCTGGTGGTCCATTAACCATTGCTGGAAGATTGGCCGGAATAGTTTCATGGGGCAACGGGTGTGCCCGAGAGGGATATCCTGGCGCCTACACAGAAGTCGCAGCTTATCGCGAATGGATCATCCAGAATGCAGATCTTTAATTTTTATTCATTTTTTTTTTTTGAAAATTTGTGAACTCATTATAGTTTTTCTGTAATATTCAAGCATGAAGTATTGTGAATAAATTTCTCCTCTCTTTCGTTCGAAATAATGTTATTTTATTAAAAAATTAATATGCATCTTATCTGAATTCGAAATGGCACTAAAATGATGATGAATCGTTATATGAATTATTTCCACGAAATTTAAAGTGGCGCGTGACCTAAAATGGTTTGGTTTTAAATTTTACGATTTCACATATCTTTAAAAATATACTATGAAATCAATATTGAAAATATATGGATTATTGTCACATAACTTCAGTTTTCGAATCCAAATAAAATTGATTTTTAATGTGAAAATGAAAGAGAACGACTTTAGAGGTACTAAGACGATAGCTGATTATATTAATAGCACTTTTGAGTTTCGATAGACGACATTTTATTAAATAATTCTTATTAAAATCTTTTTTTTGATATAAACTTATATTTTTACCACTCATCACATATACATTTGCATAAACTTATATACACATTACACATTATCAGCTATACAGAATTATATAAACTTAGGATGCGCAAACAATCTCTTTCCACTGAATAATATTCACAGTTTGAAACACCCTAATTTATAATCGTCAAGTAACTTAAATACAAAATCTGTACATTATTTTTCAAGGGCTATGTCAGGATATTCCTTGTAAATTTACACTTGAACTACACACCGCTCGTAACTTTCATAGTCCTCTTTCAAGGTGAAACTTTATACACCAGAGTTTTCCTTGATCCATTCGCGGTAGTAAGCAACTTCAGTATAAACTCCGGGCATTTTAGGTCGAGCACATCCGTATCCCCAAGAAACAACTCCAGCAAGACTTCCTTCAACAACCAATGGGCCACCAGAGTCACCCTGGCAGGAGTCCTTACCACCTTGTGGATAAGCGGCACAAATTTCACCTGGTGGAATCGTACCGACGAAATCATACTGTTTCTGGCATGATTTCTTGCTGATGATGGGTACTCGAACGGATTGAAGGTTTTCGGAAACATATCCACCTTCCCGGGTTGCTCCCCAACCAGAAACAACACCAAAGAGTCCAGGAGTTATTAATGTGCCTTTTTTCATCAGAGGAACGACTGCTCTAGTTTGGTCCAATTCGAATGGTGGATCCACTTTCATAAGAGCGATGTCATCTATGGCAATGTTGTCAGATGTCAAGCCATAATTTTTGTGAACTATCACCTTTGATACTGAGTGTTTGCTGCCACCTTTGCTATAGAAAGATGAGCCAGCTCGGATCGTATATCCATAGGCACTTTTTTCCGAGCAATGGGCTGCAGTGAGGATATAGTCTTTTGAGATTATGCTACCACCACACATGAAGCTGCCATATGAGAAAAGGCTGACTTGATAGGGAGCTGCTGTGATGTTAATTTTCTCTCCGCCAACAATCTTTCCATCCAAACGCAGGAGTGGATTCGCTGTTAAAAAATTCTTTGTTAGGGAATAATTTTCAATTTTGGAAAGTAAATTGATTTAATTTTATTTACGTAATGAATAACTTAGCCGTGTGGATTTTATGGATTTTAAAATTTTTAATATTTTAAATATTTCAGGAGAAAAAACTAGGTTTGGCAAAATATAAATAATTCTTTATATTGAAGATTATTATTGAGCATATTATATTGAAAGTTGCTAAAATACCTCATTATTAAAATTTTAATACATAAGACTTACCATTTGCGAGGGCCGCAAGGGCAATTACAACCAGAAGCTTAAGCATTTTGAATAGAAACTAATCTTGAAGTAACGAATAGCACAACTTAACCCCGTTTATATATATTATCACTATCTTGGACAGTTCGCATGAGAAATTACGTTTCAAGCGCATCAATCATTTAATCTAATCCTAGTGTCATTCCCAAGTTAGATCTGTCGAAATTCTAGACGCTATTCATTCAAAATGAAATAATTAGAAATTGCTTTTGATCAAAAGATATCTAGAAATATTTACGCAACATTCCACCCAGAGCACACTAGAACTGCATGATATAAAATTAAATAAATTAAATACTTTGAATTAGCGATTTTTCCAAAACAGAGAATTTTTCAATTATTTTAGTACCGTACGAACCTCATGATTTTCATCGATCAATTTCAAATTTTACATATAGGTAGTAAGGAACCTAAAATAAAGATTTCCACATTTTTTTTCGACCCACCGTAATATTTATTCGAAATAACTCAATTAGTATATTCTTCACAGACTTAACTTTAATAATACGTAATATTAAAACCATGTGTTTATATTTATTACATATTTGAGATCATAGAATCGAGATAAATAAATTTTCCACCCAATTTACCATTACTGCAGCGTATCACATTTTCAAACACTAAAATCAAATTCAATCACTAAACTGAAGCCTTGTCTTCTTATCTATCCAGTTCCTGTAAGCAGAAATTTCACTATAAACTCCAGGAAATCCAGGTCGTGCACATCCATTTCCCCAGGAAACGATGCCAGCCAATCTTCCACCAATCGTTAGTGGTCCGCCTGAATCACCTTGGCAGGCATCTTTACCTCCTTCCGGATAAGCAGCACATATCTGCCCTTCAGGAATTCCTCCATAAGCAATATATGCTAAACCGCATGCCTCTTTTGATATAATGGGGATATTTACAGTCTGAAGAATGTCGGAAGTCTTGCCTCCTTCTTTAACAGCACCCCATCCGGTGATCGTAGAAATTGAGCCTTCCAAAATTTCTTCACCGTGCTCAAAAAGTTGAATAGGTTGTTTAGCTTCATTTAATTCCAAGGGTGTCCTGAGGCGTAGTAAAGCAACGTCATTTATGGGAACTCCAAACGTACTGGTTGTAAATTCTTCGTGCAAAATGATTTCATCCACTCGATGAACATTTCCTCCGTGTGTGTAGTTGGTTGTTCCTGCTCGAACTGAGATCCAATTTGTGGGGTAGCTTGCACAATGTCCAGCTGTCAGAATAAAATTGACAGAAAATATGCTGCCGGCACAATATCCGAAACCCAAAACTTGCAATTGTACTTGATGGGGAACTTTTTCTATTTCGGTTGCTTCACCACCGATTATACGTCCTTTAGGTGTAAGAGGGTTTCCCATGAAGCGAGGAATAAAATTAGCTGTTTGGAGAAATATAAACATTTCAGATAATGTGTCAAATGATCATGAAGTTTAACTTTTTTTGTTCACTTTACTCACCGGCAGTCGAGGCGGAAATGATCGAAAAAACAAGAATCCCGAAGATTGTTAACTCTGTCATATTGCACTTTTTTTCCTTTAATGACTGAAGGCCTTGCAATTTATACTTCAGATGGAAAAATGTGTTATTGATAAATCAATCAATGGGTTATCTTCCAATTATTTACCGGTTCGAAACTTCTTCCCTGATCAGGTTACTAATACAGGATAATGCACTTTATCATCTGAAAGTGTATCAACAGAAGAACTTAATCTCTACAACAATGGAAAAACTGAATTCTCCGGAAATAATAAAATTCAGGACTGATGACCCATTTTTCCCAGAAATTATTCTCAAAATGATATATCAAAAATCATTCTATATAATCTTGAATAAATATTCTTTGTAAAGTAGATAGTACATTTTACTTCGATTGTTAGAAAAAAAATAATATATTTTAAATTTGATCAAGCTGAATGCACTTGTTTTCTTAAGGCACTTGTTTTGTTATAAATTCTGATGGACTCTAGCTTTTTTACTATCTTATAAAATAATAATTTTTGTGTTCTCTTTCATGAAAAAAAGAAAAAAAAAGAATAAAAAATAACTGTAGTACACGTGACCTCCTTTTTCAAACAGAAAGATAAAAATAACATTCTGCCCTTGGGTTTATGCATTGTACGTGTATATTATCAAGTAAAATATACAATTGTTATAAAAATTCCAATTATCTCAAAATATATTCTATAATTTTTATTTATGTATAATTTTTTATTTCCAGGCATATTATTTTACTATTTAATACATGTGCAATGTGCTGATAGTACTCGGACATATGAAGAATCAGTCGAAGGTTGTCTGATAAGATGTCTGTCTTAATTTGATTAATAAGAGCTGATAACTAAAAGTTGTGTTCTAAATTTATACGCCTATCAAAAAGTTATGATCGGGAAATTCGAAATCTACACAAAATCAGATCAGTATTACGAATTCATTCGTTTTTGTACAGGAGACATCATTTCTAAAAATTATGACGGCAGGCATAATCTATACTTATTATATAGTCCGTAAATCATGAGAACTATCAGTTTATGCTTAACGTAATTGTTGTTGAAATAGTAGCGTATTCCGCAGAACAGCCTTAATTATCCCACATAAACTAGAGCAATGCCCATTAAGCGAATGTTTGGAAACGGGTCGAAACGCTTGCGGTTACGAGTAAAATTACCCTGTATAAATAAACTTTAATTATCTTCTAAAACGACTTTTTTAAAATGAAAAAATGACAAAAATGGAGGTAAAGCAAAATTTAATCTGTTGTTGAATAATTTTCTTTCAAATATTCACGTATAACTTTTCATAATACTGACAAAATGAATATTAAGAAGTAATTTAGTTGGGTTTTTCAACTAATAGAAATGTTTTCTTGTTTCTTACAGGTGAGTTCAACTCTTATTCGTCCTCATTTACAGTTTAAGTAAGTTTTTTATTATCAGATTAATTATTATATGATTATTAACAAATCTTACTGATCGATGAAATTGTGAGCAGTTGTTTGATTACAAAAAGTGCGCAGATCTTCAAAGATACTTAAAATCACAGAAACGAAGAGAGATAATCTATTGAACGATAGATAGTAAATTAGCGTCAATTAGATTATATTGATTTACACATGCATGCATGTGAGAGATAAAAAGCTTGTCTTTTGCGCACAAAATATAAATATTCGGAATTTACAATATGTACATTCTTATCTTCCTTTTCTTGAAACAATATTGTCATTTATGAATACACGTAAAAGTGATTTGCTATTTCTTTAACAAGCAAATCTTTATTTATTATGAATTTTGGAATTTATATTATATTTCTTTGAAAGGCAGCAGCATAAAATTCTTAAATTTTTCTAGCTGGTAGTTGCAAGAAGTCCAAAAGTATAATTATAATTATACTCATTGTATAATTAAATCTAATTAATTAACTAGAAAAGTAATGATGATGTAAAATAAAGAATCTCGTTTTCGGGATTTACAAGCTTTATTAAAAAATGATCAAACTTTTGTACATTAAACTGATGCAACATAAGGAGCAGTTTTTTCATCTTAGTGGAATTTAGAAGAAATTCCTCGGGTCTAGAATAATTTCCATGGACCTCAATTTGAAAAGATAAAATGGATATAAAATGCACAAAGAGGAAATAAACACAGAAAAGAGAAATAGAAATGCCATTCATTTAATTTCGACTGCAAGTGGAAAATATGAATTTCTCACACAGACTTCATACTTAAATAATAAATTAATAGATAATTCATACATTCTCCACTATCAATTATTCGACGTAATCTCTGATCCAATCCAAATAGTAAGCAATTTCCGTGTAAACACCTGGGTTGCCTTCTTCTGCACATCCTACGCCCCAAGAAACAATCCCGACCAATTTTCCAGCAATGGTTAGTGGACCACCTGAGTCACCTTGGCAAGAATCCTTTCCTCCTTCCGGTAAAGCGGCGCAAATTTGTCCCGCAGGAAGAGGAATGACATTTTCGTAGGCTTCTTTACATTCCTCTCTACTAATTATAGGTATGCTTACTGCTTGCAATATCGTTGGAGAAATGCCAGATCCAGTCTTTCCCCAGCCGCTAACCGTGGAAATACTACCTTTTTTAGTTACTCCCGAAAAAAGAGGAATTGCATCACGAGTTTCATCGAAATTGAAGGGCGGTGTGACTTGCATTAAGGCAACATCATTTATAGGGATATCGTCTATAATCGTGAAATCATTGTGTATGATTATTTTCTTCACTCTATGCAGACTTCCTCCACGTAATTTATTTGATGATCCTGCTCGAATTTGGTAGTTCCGTTTACTGAGCTCGGCACAGTGACCTGCTGTGAGAACATAGTCAGAAGATATTATACTGCCACCACAGACGTGAGATCCTAAGTGTTGCAAGCTAACTTGGAATGGAAAGCTCTCAATGTTTACTGGTTTACCACCAACCACCTTCCCATCGAGGCCAGGATGTGCTTCAACTGAAATTGATAATTTTGGATGAGAATGATTGATTCTGTAATTATTTTTGAGTACACGGAGAAAACTACTATGGTTGTCTCAACCACAGAGTAATTTATTATGAATTTATTTTCTTTATAGTAACTGGGATCTTTCTTAGAATATTGAAAAATTGTTTAGAAAAAATTATTGTGATAATTACAAGACTTACCAAATATACAAGCCACCAAGGCGAAAACTGTGAATTTTCGAATCATTTTCAGGTACTACTGACCGAATTCCGTCTGATCATCAGCATTTCGGCAGATCTTATTTATATGCACAAGTATCGCAAAATATTTTAATCGTGATTTGCTAGTCATGTTGATATTGTCAATCTGATCAAGTGATATGCAGTTTGTCAAATAAGCATTCTGAGTCAGTAGCGTCTGAGATTGTATAAGAAAACATATTATGAACTATAAGAAATCATAATAATGAATTATTATGAAGTAAAAATAACTCTTATTTTAATTAAAGTTTGATTAAATTGATATGTTTCGTAGGTAAAAAGAAGAAATTGATCCCATTTTATAACAAGAGTTTTTATTCACTAAGAAATTATACACCCCTGTTTTTGGAAGGGGTTGGTTGGAAAGAGAAAGCGTTACCCTCTGACATCACATTTTTATGATACAATGTTTGTACATTTTAAATTTCAGTTTTTTCCTCGATCCATTCTGTATAATTTTACAATTTTAAAAAATTGGTTTTAAATTATTTGTTTCAATCAACAAATATTCAGTCATAAATAATGCAATGATCACTCGGAAAAATAACGATCTTGAGAGAAAGCAATTTTCTCTCGTAAATGATCCTCTTGACACGAGAGCATTTCTTTGTAGAAGGATTCTTTTGTGATAATAGTTCTTCTGTAGCAAATTAAAATATTTTTGCCGATATTTTTTTGATTGAAACTGCGTTTTAATAAAAATAATCAATTATTAAAAAAGAATGTGAGATTAAAACTGTCTTAACAGTGACAAATTGCCACTAATGTCGCGATAAAAAGGAAGTGTGTCATTTTGAATTTCAAATGATCGAATCGCTCTGAGTAAAGTCTATAATTGTTCAGACCTTATATAATTACAGTTTTATAATAGGAAGTGTAGTTATTTGCGTAATCTAATTTCAAGGGTATAGGAAATGGCAAAGATAATAGTCCGAAATTGATCAAGAATCTTTATTCAAAGTAATTGAACTTCACTCCTTCTTCTTTTCAAGTGTTTCTAACATCCAATTAGTTTATTTCATCAATGAAAGATTAGCTATATTTTCTATTTTTAAATGAAATGATAATTTACTGGAATTCCCACTTGTTATAGACGGAAACAATGATCGAAACTTTCCTTGAGTGTCATCGACTTTTGGATAGGACAAGAGTTTTCATATATTTCATTAACGTTTCTTAAAATTTCAAGTACTTTTCAGAAAAGAATTTCAGATTTTAAAAATCGAATAGCAGTATTAAGGTGGTTTAAACAAAAGAATTTTTTTTCTCAAATTGCACCCTTATAAAGTATCCCTCTTGATATCAAAATGTTCAGAAATTATATTTTTAAATAAGATAAAGTATAAGTATAGGTACATCGTTAGATTCGTCCAATTTATTGACTTCTTCTGAAAAATGAAGTTTATCGATTTATAAAAGATCTACTACTAGGAATTTCCTCTTGGTAATCCACTTGCTATTTCAAAATAAATTATAGATATAAAATAACAAAAGAAATAAATTCATAAAACAGGAATAGAAACAAATTTCATTTATTTTTCAAACAAAAATAGTAGAGGCTTTATTTTATAGTCGAAAACAACAATAATAGATAAATCAGACTAGATAATTTACAAAGTCAAGTTTTCATAAGATTACAAGCTGACGTATTTTCGGATCCATGCTAAATGATGAGCAACTTCGGTGTAAACGCCTGGGTTCCCTTTTTCTGCACATCCTAAACCCCATGAAACGATACCAGCCAGACGGCCATTGACAGCCAAAGGACCACCGGAATCACCTTGACAAGCATCCTTTCCTCCTTCCGGTAAAGCGGCACAAATTTGTCCCTCGGGTAGCGCAGTCAGATTTTTGTAGGCATCTTGACACTCTTCTTTGCTAATTATTGGTATGTCCACTGCTTGCAAGCTAATTGGAGAATTTTCAGATTCAGTCGTCCCCCAGCCACTAATCTTTGCAGTGCTACCAGCTTTGGTTACTCCTTCAAAGAGAGGAATCGCAGCACGAGTTTTGCTGAACTTAAATGGTGGCCATACTTGAATTAATGCGATATCATTTATTGGCACTCCCTCTTGAGTCATGTGATATTCACTGTGTGCAATTATCTTCTTAACCCAGTGCAGACTACCTCCAAACAGCCAATTTGATGACCCTGCTCGAATTCGGTACAAAACATTGAAATTTATCTCTACACAATGAGCTGCAGTGAGAACAAAGTCAGCAGAAATTATACTGCCACCACAAGTATGAAATCCTAACTGTCTCAAGCTAATCTGGTATGGATATTCTTCAATTGTTACTTTATTGCCACCAATTATCCTTCCATCGAGGTCAGCATATGGTTTAGCTGAAAATAATAAAAGTGACCTTCAATTTTTTGTTCGTTGCGTGGGAAAAGTTTCAATTCTAAAGACTCGAAACTTACTTCAAAAGTTTTAATAATTAAAGTTTTTATATACAGGGACTGAAGGAAATAATTGTAAAGTGAATTTGAAAGGCAGTTATTACTTAAACTTCCTTTAATCAAAACTTGGAAAATATAATTATGTTTTAAAAAATACGTACCAAAGGCACACGCCACTAAGGCAAAGATCGTGATTGTTCCAATCATTTTCGACGACTAAATTGCGTCTAGACATCAATACTTCGCTAAACCTTATTTATACATTAAAAACAGCAACGTAATTCCTAATCACAATTTTATAAAAGATATATCAATACTTTCAATCTGATAAAGAGAGACTATGGACTATGGTTAAAAAACAAAAATGAATGAGTGAGTAATATTCCTGATAAATGGATCGAATTATTTGTCGTCCATTGATTAAGAAATTTGCTTTATAAAAACAAATTTAAAGTTCACATGTTTTGGTCTGTAAAATATTAAACACAAATTCCAGCAAAATGATTTACTTAGATACATATAATACTTGAGAAACTTATTCCTTATATTACGACATTGGATGATTTAATGACAATGAGATTATATTTTAACTAATTAACAAAAATTATTTTCCATATAATCCTGTATTTTCTGCAATCCATGATGAATAATAAGCCACTTCAGTATAAACTCCAGGCTTTCCTTTGACACCGCAACCAAATCCCCACGAAATAATACCAGCAAGTCTTCCGTTAATGGCAAGTGGTCCACCAGAATCACCTTGACAAGAATCCCTTCCTCCGAGTGTGTGCATAGCACAAATTTCTCCATTTGGAAGATCTTTATAGGCTTTTTTGCACTCTTCTTTACTAACCATTGGTACTTGAACAGCTTCTAAATAAGTTGGGTTTGAAGTGTTTAAAGTCTTTCCCCAACCACTCACGAGACCAATACTTCCTGGAATCGCTTCTTCTTTTAGTTGAAACAAGGAAATAGCCGCACACTTGTCTCCAAATTCAAAGGGTGGATCAACTTCAATCAAGGCAATGTCATTTACTGGCATACCTAAATACATTGTAAAATTGTGTCTCATAATTTTCACAACTCTGTGAGAACTTCCTCCCTGGTCACGATTTGCTGATCCTGCTCGAACATTGTAATTTTTTATTTTGGCCACAGAAACACAATGAGCTGCAGTAACAACATGTTTTTCCGAAATTATGCTTCCACCGCAACCATGTTGTTTTCGATTTCGAATACTGACTTGATATGGGATTTCCTCAATTGCAATTTGCTTTCCACCGACCACACGACCTTCGTTTTCTCGAATTGGTTTTGCTGGAAATAATTTAAATAACGTGTAAAGTAATTTTATTACAATTTGAAAAAAGTATAAATAGTTCGTAATAGTAAGTAACAGTAATTACCGTTTGCAATTGCAACTAAGGCAGAGAATAAAAGAAATCTGATCATTTCGAATGCTTGTTGTTGATCGATTCCAGGGCGAATATGTTTAGCTCTTCACCAGACAGTTTATATGTACTTGTTAACGCTGGAGTAATTTCACTCCTTAGAATATCTTTCAAAGATTACTTTGTAATCTAATCAGGCTATTTGCGCAAAATATCAGAAAAAAACAACGTCCATTCATAAACAATGTTTAAAATTCAAAAGATTCCTTACATCTCAGCTATGTTTTTGCCTTTGATTAAAGATTTATGCACTATCTAAAAACCTAATACTTAATCAGTAGTTATGTTTAAAGCGGATGGAGAAAGTAGATTACTGGTATTAAAGTTCATTCATATTAATTGGCAAAATATTTTATTCAATTTACAAAAGTTTCGTCATCTTAGAACTACTTACCAGATTCATGAAAGTTAAATGTCTTTAACATTGTACATAGTTCTTACAACTCCGCATTTTCCTTAATCCAATCAAAATAATAAGCAACTTCTACGTAGACACCAGGATATTCTTTTTGTGCACAACCGATGCCCCAAGAAACTATACCAGCAAGTTTTCCATTAATGACAAGTGGTCCACCAGAATCACCTTGGCATGCGTCTTTTCCTCCTTCAGGATGAGCAGCACAAATTTCTCCCTTATTAATTCCTCCTGTTAATTGGTAAGCTTCGTTGCAATCTTCCTTACTTATCATTGGCACTTGAACACCCTTCAACATTTTTGGTACAACATTTGCTTCCGTTAATCCCCAACCAGTGACCAAAGCGATCGTGTTTGGCGCAATGGCTTCTTTAACGTTGAAAAGTGGAATAGGAGCACGAGTTTTGTCGAATTTGAAATGCGGAGAAACTCCTAGCAATGTGAGATCAGCTCTATGTTTGATGACTTTAACTACACGATGAAGAGATCCTCCTTCATTACGATTCGATGAACCTGCTCGAATTGTGAAATCAGAACTTCTCGTTGCAATTGAATTGATGCAGTGATTGGCTGTCAAAACGAATTTTTCGGAAATAATGCTACCACCGCAGTGGTGGTTGCCTAAGAAAAGTAGAGTTATTTGATAGGGAACCTCTTCAATTGAAATTTCCCTGCCACCAATTATCTTTTCATCGAGCTTCCGGATTGGGTCCGCTGTAAAAATTATATTCTTTTAAATTATTGTAATCAAGAAAAATAAACAATGGCCTTTTTGAGAAAATTAAGTTTCAAAATTTGCAGGAAAACATATTTTAAAAGCTCAAATTCTTTAAAACACAATAATGAGACTTACCAGTGGCAAATGCCAGGAAGGCAATGAGAAGGGTTTTGATCATTCTGAGTATGTGCTGATGATAGACTAAAAAATGACAATTCGTTTGACTTTATATATATATAAGTATACGAAAGTGAAAGTTTTACGTAACCAAGATTATTTACTTAATCTAATCTGGTCCAAATTATCGAGATCTTATATTATGATTTTACAATTTATGAATTAAATCATGATAAACAAAAATCATTTTCATTAATTCAACCTGCCTCAAATTAATTCGTTTTTCTTATCTCTGTCTATAAATTTGGCTGTGGCCTGGCCGAGCCAAGATCGGAAGGTTTCAACCCCGGTTTTAGCCAGGATTGAAAATTTCTAGACGAGTCTCATAAAAAAATCTGATCATTAAATGTTTTATAATTAAATAGAGTTTGCATAATTGGTACCAATAATTCGTTTATTTAATGCGCCTAAATTTTTAAAGAGAATTAAGGATATTTATTCTTTATATTATTTTCTGTGTGATTCAATAAAAAAATAATATGCATATTACTTATTTATTTATTTCTAATCTAAAGAATCACAGCTCATTAGCTACACGTGACTTTATTGATAAATTATAATCAGAATAAGATATTTATATCTAGAGGTAAATATTTTCAATCATCCGAATGAAAATTATTATCGGAAATAATGATGCGGATAAGATATCCATTTTAATTGATTTAGGTTTAGGTTAATTAGATTTCGATCGCGGAAATGACGTTATTTATGAATCATGATGAACATTACTGAATGATTGAATACGTTATTTCGATAGATATAATTAGCGCTTAATGTAAAGTATGCATTCTCTAAGATAAATTGCAGAACTGAAAAATAGGATGAAATATTATACCATTTAATCAGCAGCTGAAAATTTCCTTAGTCATTGATGTTTCAGTAGTTTTTTCGAAACACAATTTCAAAACTGCTTCTTACAGAGCTTTCTGAAATAGAACTTTTGCCAAAAATGAAGCCAATAATGCCCAGGATTTCTAGGAATTTTAAGACATCAAGCGATTTTAAATTTGTACCAAAATGAACGCTTATAAAAAGGGAAAGTTGTAAAAGACATACTATCTAAAATACATTATCATTAACAACAACATTCGATCTAACATTAAAATTTTCTTTTATTACATATCTTTACAAGAACAGGTACTGTGAACAAAAGATTCGTAGCTTTAGTATAATAAATACAGTCGTGACTAAAAGAAGTCTTATATTAAACAAGGCAGTAACTCAAATCTCGATGTTTATCTTTTTCAAAATAGCCATAGAGATATGAGAATTGATTCTGAGTTCCTCCAAATCATAAGGCGTTTAAAGTCCTGCATTTTCTTTGATCCAATCAGCATAATGGGCAATCTCAGTGTAAACACCAGGATTTCCTCTGATACCGCAACCGATGCCCCATGAGACAATTCCAACCAGATGACCGTCAACAGCCAGAGGGCCGCCAGAATCTCCCTGACAGGAGTCTTTTCCACCAGCTTGATGCATGGTGCAAATTTCACCTTCTGGAAGTTTTCCCTGTGCGGTATAGGCTTTTGTGCACTCATCCTTGGAAATCATTGGTACTTCGACAGCTTCAAGATAAGTTGGTCTGACTGATTGACGAGTTCTGCCCCATCCACTGACAAGAGCCATGCTTCCCGTTAAAAGTTCTTCCTTGAAAGTGTAAAGACGAATTGGGGCGCGTTTATCGTCAAATTTGAACGGAGGGCTGACTTCCAACAAGGCGAGGTCATTGTATGGAACACCAGTGTTTGTGAAACCAATGTTGTGTTTAATGATCTTCACAACCTGATGAAGAGATCCTCCTTCTTTTTGATTGGATGAGCCTGCTCGAACTTTGAAAATTTCTGCTGAGTCGTCGAAAACGCAGTGAGCTGCAGTAAGGATGAAATTTTCGGAAATAATGCTACCGCCGCATCCATGTCTTGAGTTTTTCTGAAGACTGACTTGGTAAGGAACTTCTTCAATTGGAATTTCCAAGCCACCAACTATCCGCCCATCATTGCTTCCAATCGGATTCGCTGTAAGCAGAATATATTTTTAAATATTGTGTTAATTAAATACATTTTAAGGAAAAAAGAGTTTAAATGTTTGTATATCATTTATAAAATAGCTTACCAACTGCGACGGCCACCAGGGCGGTAATGGTAAGGAATGTGAACATCTTGGTTGTGGTCGAAAGTAAACTGATTTGATGAAGGAGAGATAATCTGGCCTTATATATGTCCAGAATTATCGCCAATCATTTATTGAATCATGATATCAAAGAATAACTATGAATTTTGCAATCTTATCAATTCCATACATTAATAAAAATTTAGTAGCTGAATTTTATTTATAATCCTTTTGGGTACTTGAACCTTTGATAAAGTTCGAATGATAATTGCAATATGATTCAGTCTGCAAAAATTTCTTTTTCATCAGTTGCTGATAGGTATTGAATATTTTTTCTCATTAATTTTGATCCAAAATCTTTTTAATTAAATTATTTTTAAAAATTCTTCCTCATTACAGTTAATTTTATCTTGATTAGAATTTCTTAATTAAAATTTTTTTTAATTATACTTTTGTGAAACTCATTATATGGATAAAGCAAACACCCTGAAGACACAGAGTCAAAAAGAAGAATTTTTCGAGAACTTGTATTTAAAATACTGCAAATACTAAAATTTTAAAAATAGATTAAAGAGGAACATTTTCTGTAGAATTTAACTAATGAAATTGCACTTTCATATTGATTTTTAACAAAAAGTTTTACCTCGTGAACAAATCATAAAGATGATAAAAGCTTTGAATATATCGACACCTGAAAATGATATCTCTTGCCTTTGTAATCTATGACATTTATAAGAGATCGATATTTCACAAATTATGTGCTGAGGATATAATACAGAAGCGAAATAAGAAAAGTATAAGAAGCAGAACTTAGAACTATATGTTTAAAATATCGACCGTCATAGTTTGACCTTCTATCATCATGCATGTGTTATAAAAAATGTGTTTCGGGCCACCCTGCTATGCATTCAAAATTGCAATAATAATGCTATTTCGTAAAATGAGGCATGAAACGTAAATAGAAAGAAAAGATGAAAAACCTAACTAAAGTTATATTATTATTTTTATTTACAGATTCTTTAAACACATATGTACATTTGTCCTAGAGAACAATCATTCACCAGGTACTTAATATTTTCTCCGATCCTATAGATAACACAACTTAAATAAGAATAATTTAATTTTAGTTTAGCAATTCTGTAGAAACAGATTGCACGTCGCCTTAAATTGTCCTCTTAAAATAAATTAAGCTGATATTTGTTCGTTGATCCAATCTGCGTAATAAGCAACCTCGGTGTACACTCCCGGATTTCCTTGCACGCCACAACCAATACCCCATGAGACGATTCCAACCAACTGACCATCAATAGCCAAAGGACCACCGGAATCTCCCTGGCAAGAGTCTTTTCCACCAGCGGGATAAGCAGCACAAATTTCTCCTTTAGGAATATCACCCAAGAAGCTGTAGGCCTCATTGCATTCTTGTTTACTGATAATTGGAACCTTAACTGCTTGAAGATTGGAGGGAAGTAAACCAGAGGAAGTTCTTCCCCATCCACTGATCAGAGCAATGGTGTCTGGTTTGATTTCTTCCTTCAATTCGTAGAGACTGATTGGTGCACATTTTTCATTAAACTCGAAAGGTGGGTTGACTTCAACAATGGCGAGATCATTCATTGGAACTCCATGGGCGGTAAGTGTGAAATTGTGGGAGATTATTTTGACGACCTCATGGATGATTCCACCGGATGTTCTCTGGGTGGAACCTACTTGGACCGAGTATTGAGAAGGGATGTTTCCGACACAGTGTCCTGCAGTAAGGACATGCTTTTCGCTGATGATGCTGCCTCCGCAATTATGAGAGCCTAATCTTCGAAAACTGACTTGATAAGGAACATCGTCAATATCGATGTCGAAACCACCGACTATTTTTCCATCTAACCGACGAATTGGATCGGCTGCAAATAAAAAGAGTTTTTCAAATTATAATGAAGAGAATGAGAATGAGTAAAAGCATTTTACTGTAATTCTGGGATCTTTCAGTACTAGGAGAGAATTAATGCAAAAAATGGTATCAAAAGAAAATGGAATGTAAGGAAGAAAACTTTTAAATAAGAGTTAAAGTTAAAAAATGGTTATGAATATTGAAGGATAAAACTTACCAGAGGCAAGAGCCAAGAAAGCAGCGATTGCAAGGAGCTTAAACATGTTTAAATTCACTGATCAAGTTAGAATAATCCAGGAGAGTTGAATCTACCTATTTTATACTTATTCGGCTCATCATGAAATAAACTATCTAAATTATCGTTCAATCTAATCGGATGAGATTCACTATGGCAGACAATTGTTGGCTTCAAAACGAAGGAGATATATTTAATATTTCGACACGTGAAATCTCTTCAAATTGCGGAAAAGATAATAATTATCAAGAGAATGTAGGGTAGAGCCTTAATTTAATTAGGCCAAATAAAAATCTTTTTGACAGCTCAAGATTTATTAATAAAAGTTATTGAAATTCAAAGTACTTGAAGATATATGTTATCCACATATCAGAATACGTGACATTTTTCATAATACAAAAATTTTTTGAACAATTTCAGTGATTTATTGATTTCTCGAGGAAGATTCTATTATTTATTTATTATAAGTCATATTTAGTAGTATTAGCTTTATAGGCAAAGATACGTTTTTACGTTATATAACATTTTGAATATCTATTCGTTATAAAGAGATAAAAAGATCTTAATAAGGACTCTCGCTTGCAAAATCCCTCTAACTTATTATACTAGACACTTTCGGTTTTAAAAATGCTGGAAATTTAATATCAACGACGTGTGAATTTAGTGCTGCCCTGAAATATTACGAACTTATGTAAAATAAATTAAACCCTTTTTGTCCTTCAGAACTAGGCAACGGAAATAATTATTCATTTTTAAAATTCATTAATTTTTCAAATGATATCTCGACTGAGAAAAAAAAGTTCCATTGAAATCTTAATATTATGATCAGAAATAAAGTCCCAAAAAATAGAATATAGGCCAAATAAATTTCTAAAAAATTCAAAATAAATAATAGCTTTGTGTGTTTTTATTAGATACAATTGCAAGCAACCTTAACAAACGTAATCATTCGCCTCGAAAAAAGCTGATAAGTACAAGTACTCTGATAAGTATTTTGATAAGACTGACTTTTTTATGACAATATTCATACATTCCTTAATCGAACCACGAATTATTTAGTTATCCATTCTCATCAGTGACACTGTCTATTCACGTATAAATACAATAATACCAATCGAAAATATTTACAATAAATAAGTACTTAAATACGGAAAACTTTAGTCTAATACGTATAAAAAAATGTTTAAATCAGGAATACAAACTTCTTTTAACAGAGTGGTTTTTAAATAAATTTCTCTCGTAATATTAAACATAAAAATGAAAGTTTAAAAAGAATTTAGCATCGGAGATATCTTGCCTCTGCAGGGGTGCGCGAAAATAAACCTGTGGGCCAATATATCTCGCGTAAAATACGCCTCTAGCTGCAGGCATTTCACGTAGAAAGAATTATTCTTGCTATATGCTTCTAAATACATGATGAAGCTTTACTATTCCAAAGGGCCTTTTTGCTAAGGAAGATAAACAGGAAAATTGAGCCTATAAATATTTACTTCGTATATTATGAATTTAAAATAAAATATGAATTGCTAAATTAATGAATTACCAAACTAAATTATTCTTTCAATACTAGTAGAAATAATTGATTCATTTATGATTATTTCTGCCCTTGTTTCAGGTGAGTTCAACCTTCCCTACCAACTACCATCGATCCAGGAAATTGAAAGGAAAAGGCTGAGATGAAAATGTTTTTGTGAGTTCAATTCGAAATTTCTTTTCAAAAGTAAAACAAGTAACAACCTCATATTTGTTTCTCAGAGTTCACCTCATTTTTTATAAAAAGATGAGAGCATTCTACCAGAACTTAAACTCGCCTGAAATTGCTTTTTCCAGGAAGCCTGAGAATTTATGTAGCAAAGAATTGTAGTTCGGCTTTTTCGTTGAAATCCCCGTTGATAGATATGTTTGATCTTTAGAATACTCGTAAATTTTCTTTTTATTGGAAAATATTTCTAGAACTATTAGAGAGATTTTGCGCCTAGGTGGAAAAAGGTAACTCGGCTGAGAGTTGGCGCAGTATCCGATTAATAAATCGGTTTCAATTGTGTTTCTTAATCAGAGCTCAACCTGTCAATCGTTCCCAATCGAGCCCTATCAGTTTCTTTAGAAGGGTAGCTTTCAAATGCCGGTAAATTAAAAAAAAATCTGTATCCTTCCTACTGGAAAAATTAAATTTATCTTGAGCGTGAGAAAAAATTATTTCGATGGGAATATCAACAATTGATGTTTCAGTTCAAAGCAATATCGGCGAACGATGCTTGAGCGATTTGGATGGTTGATAGGAGTCGAGTACTCGGTTTACTACCAC
>CAJFCP010000036.1:7935040-7960989 GCA_904066005.1 Synergus itoensis | reverse complement strand
GTAGAGGGTATGTGAAATCTTACTGACCCCATTTATTACTCCATTTCGGTAAAATCGGTAAAATTTACTTCCGTTTTAAAGCATACGTGTCGTACGCTACAGATCTATCTACTGAAAAATAGAGAGGCAAGGGAAAGAGCTTAATTGCATGAGCTATATACACAGTGGAAAACAGTAAATAAAAGAAAAATGCCTAAAGTAAATTTAATATTCGCTTAGCCTATGGTTTAATAAGTCGAAGTCACATATTTGTCAAAAAAATGTACACTTTTTTAATTGCTGGAAGGCTACCAATATTGAAATTGTCGAGAATACCGCAAAAAGCTTGAAAAATTGTGAGTGAAGTGTAAAGAAAAATTGACTATTGCTTTATTCAAGCACTCAAAAAGAAAAAAAAAGAAAATTCGACTAATGAAAACGATGGATCAGTGAAAAAGTTAATCGAAATTGCTTTTTCAATTTCCGCTTGTTTGTTTGGGTCAATTGAAAACAATTTTATTAAAAGTTGGAAAAACATCATAAACTCTTGTTATAATTATAACTCTAATAATAAAATCTTTCAAAAATAATAATATACATAAAAAAATAATTCGATTCACTCATGCTTTTTGCGTCAGTCTTTTGATGGATCATGATTTTCATAGATTATTCAGATAATTCAACATCCGCATGTTTGATTTCTGCTGTTGATATTACTTATCGAACACTCACATTCGACGAATTTAAAAAAGTATCAAATTCCAGAGTTAATCGGTCGTCTATTGGCTTAATCTTGATTGATAAAGTCATTGGTTAATTAATATATTATCCTCTCATGATCTAATTGATGGATAAAAGATTTCGAATATTGCGCACAATTTTTTTGTTACTCTTGAGCTACAGTATCTTTGACTGTAGCATTAGTCTAAAAATATTTTACGAACCACACGTGGTGCAATTGTTAAAGTAGAAATAATTTTTAAAATTATTTCTTGCATTCAATCCAAATGCAATAAATGTATTAATAATTTTAAATAATTTTAAACAGTAATAAATCTTACTTAAAATAATTTCTAAAGTATCAACGATACAAATATATATATATTTTAAATGGAGGTGAATGCAACGTATTTCCGTGAACCATGTCTGACCTAACTTTGCTATTTCTACTGACGCAATGTATTACTACCATTATTCTCGCGGCAGTAGTTTGTGAGAAAGTATTGACAAGGTGAAAATCCTTTTAACATGTAAACTCTATGAAAGTTTAATGAAAAATAAATGTATCATGCGTCAGTGAAAAGCATTCAAAAATCTAGTGAGCTGTGTTAAAACTTTCTTCATTTTCCTATTATGTCACTTTTATCTTTTTCTGGAATTTACTTGAAATTAGTACTTAACTTTAATTGAGGGAAAAGACGTTATATGGACCATGTAGGCTAAAGAGCACATTCTATTTTTAGTAGAAAAAGTTGGCTGTTAAAAAAACCTCTCTGATGTTTTAAGAAGTATAGTTCATTTCTAAATATTTTTTTCTTTGATTGCTTTATTCGAAAATTGCTTTTCTGTTTCCTTAATTGCTTAAAAAGACTACGTGTAAAATTGTTTTTCAGATATCTCCACCAATTCTCCAACAATTTCAACCATTGCAAATTTCTTTCAACCTCTTCTTGAATTATTTAATTAAAGTCCTTGTTTCAAAATTTGCATCGCCAGGAGCAGTTGAAAGCTTTTCTATACAACTTTTCCACCGATGTTGGTTCTCCTTTGCATAAACGAGTCGCCTAAGATCCGGCTTCTTTAAATTGGGTTTTTCAAAGCGAACGGCTTCATCGATTTCTTCGAATCCAATGTTAATATTCTATTGAGATTCCTTACTTAGCCAATAAACTCACCACAAAACTCAATACAGGGTTTGCCAATCCTGAAGAATAAAAGTTACTCGAGAGAAAATGTACCATTGGTGAAGGCGAGATGTTTTTCAAAGTAAAGAATATATTCTTGACACGTAATATTATTTTTTGGTTTCTTGTTGCATATTTACATCTCACAATATAAATTTACGAAATAAATCAGATTCTACTAGTTCTCTCTGTTTTTATGTTGTTTTACAAACACTTTCAATTACTAGAACATGTTATACTTTGACTTGTTATACAAGATACTTTGTTATTCCCCAGGGATTGAGACTTAACGTGAGATTTATGTTGTTCGATTTTGTTGTCTTTACGTGACCACCGATTGGCTATAGCAAACTCAGTCTGCAGGTCGGTGTTTGCTATAACCTCAGGCTGGCACAAGAAGACACCAGGAGAACTGCACTATGTCACGGTCAGAATATGGAACGAACCAAAGCAGACCTTTGAATATGCCCCTCTTTATCCATCTTCGTGCATCACCGTTTAAGGTTTCACACATCATCAGAAGGTCATTACCATTTACGTCCTCATGGACCTTGATTCCAAAATATTTATTACGGTAGGTCGGAAATTTTTTTCACCCGGAAGCTATGCCTTCATCTATACCCGCCAAATTCTCTGAAAATAATTTAGAATTTAATGTCCTTTATTTATTGGAAGTCCTTTATTTATTAGGGTTCGCCAAGCTGTTATGAATTTCCTGGAATAAAAACAAATTTACATCTCCTTGTTGAAGGATTTCTAAATGAAAACACATAACTTCGAAACCGTATCTATCCGTAATTAAAGTCGCGATCGTATGTTTTCTAAAGGCAGATTTTTAATTAAACATAAAGTGATACTTTAAAGTGTAAAACCAATTCCTCTTCTTGGCTATGACCACAAACAATATGACAATAAGAATAGTTTTTTAATGTAGTGAAAAATGTATGACAATTGAATTTTAATTATATATCGCTACTCTGGGAATCCAATTAATTTTAGTTTTAATACAAGTCACAATCAGTTCAGCCGAACTGGGGATTTAAATATTTGATTCAAGTGGTAAATACACTGAAAAATTTGCATGGTATGCATGCGGAAGTTGATTGTTGTTAACACAGCTGAAAATATTGCTGGCGACAAACGTCTCGTGTGTGGCAATCGATCCATCCATTCACAAAGTCTCGCGTCTCACGATAACCCTCCGTAAGCTGCCGATAAAACTTTATCACTCGTATCTTAACTTGTCGTCCTGTCCAATATCACAAGGAAAAATGCGGTTGCTATTCAATCTAGATCAAGATTCCTCAATTGGGAAAAAACCAGTTTTCAGATTCCAGACTTTGATCTGACATCTGAATGGGCAGATTTCTTCATTCTTTATATAATTACTAAACAATTAAAAATTCCTATTTGCAGAAAATCGTTATTATCTACGGACGTATAGATAATTTATGAACATCATTTTTAAGATGGATCAATTTATAAGATAAAAAATGAATAGAAAAAATTGCATGTAAATATAGAACTTAAGTACCAAAACGTTTCCAAAAAAAGTTCCAAAAAGACCTAAAATTTATGTTATATTTTTAGGGACCTTTTAGGTACTTATGTTCTATTTTTAGGACCACTGAAATTTTTGGATACTGGGACACAAGTACTTGTAAAAAATGGACTTTTTACTCAATTAAGTCTTTTATTCATTAACCTACTTTACAAAAAATCAATACCAAGTTTGATTATATCGTAAATGAAAAACTTTATTGAGAGAGTATAAATAGCGTTTTCACTAGGGTGAAACTTGTATCTTTTCTTTATGTCTTTTGCCTAGATAAAAAGTCAATTTCTCTAGATCTGTCGGTTTCGAGATTTTCCGTGAGAATAAAAAGCGTGCGTGTTGAACCCATAACTATGTGAGTGCTTACCTTCTCTGGGTGAAGGCTACGGTAAAACAGTGATTATGGTCGCAAAGAAAGCAAAGGCGATCGATTTTGAGCACAGTGCTGGTTTCGAGGTGAAAAATAAATGCGACTTTCGTGGTGGCTGGCCTCGACTTCGAGGAAGCCGATTATCGACATCTCACGTAGATGATTAATCCAACAATCAAAAGCTCTTACATTATCGATAAATAATTCAAGCATAAATAAGCCTACAATACCTACAATCATGTGTATAAATATAGATTATTGGCAAAAAAAAATTCTCCGATCAAGGATCAACATTTATATACGCATCAATTTACTTGAATTTTAAAAATAATATGCAACCACAGCATGTGAAATTTTAAGAACTTTTAGCATTCAATATCTAATTAAAATCTATTCTTAATGTAAATTAGTTAAATGGAAAGGATTCGTTTGTTAATTTGTGGATAAAAGCAAGTCACATGTTCTCGATCATTTCTCTACACGTCTTCACTCTTTTCAAGCCCCAATTGCGTGTTCGCCGAGCTTACTTTTTTTTAACTTCCTTTTTTTTAACTTCCTTTTTCAACGGGGTGTGTAGTGCTTTTACGTGCTCCGGCACCCTCATACATATGCGCATTATGTATACTCGCGAAATGTACGCGCTCATCGTGATAAAACCGTGCCAAGGTGTCAAAGCAATGAAAAATACATTTGTACGCTTCCTTTCGTCGATGTATACGTAAATAACGTCATTAAACTGTTTACTATAAAAGTTAGCGATAATAATTAATGCTACTTTGCATCTATATCTCTTATCAAAAGTACGAGAAAGAAAAATGACGTTAAGAACTAGAGCAGAATTCTCGATTTCAAGTTTAGTCGATGAGCTGAAAATAACTGACAATGAGTATAGAAGCTCGAGATTGTAATTCAAGCTGATGTAAAAATGGAAGCTCGATTGCATTAGTGCAAGAATTACATTTCTCTAGAGGTTTATAAAGGAGATAGAGATAGACCAACTTTAGTCTCGCTTTCCAATGTTCTTTACCCTCGGGTGATTTATTGGCATAATATTATTGAAAGCTTTTCCCTGAAGTTCCTTTTCTTCCATCTCACGTTACTCTTTCCGACATTGCGATATCTCTTTACTCCCTTCTTCTCTGTGCAATCATTATTCTTGATTCTCATCGCTCTCCTTCGCCGGAAATGAATTAGGGGTTACAGAAAATGAGACGAGCCGGACACTCGCGATAGAACACTATCATTCACACTCTTATGCTAACTGGCCTAAACGAAAATAGCATGTCGATCGATAAATGACGGTCGATTCTTGCCTGTCGGTGCCATGACCTTCTTTTCCTGCATGACTATTTAAGAAATTCCTTCCTTATCTTTTATGTCATCGTTTTTTTTATATCATGTTACCCCGTGAAGACTCAAAAGTAATTGTCACTTAAAAAACCAAAAAAAAATATTTTATTGTAAAAAGTAATGTATTGGTACTATAATAATTTTTATTTCAATTTAAGAAACAGAGAAATATGTAACTTTGTATGTAAATAGATTATTAAGAGTTTACACTTTCAAGCAATAATTATGGAAATACAGTTGCATCTTTATTAATAAAAATTTAGTACTTTTGTTCCATCACTTTGAATAAATAAAAGTAGGAATGCAAAATTGCCCTGCTCTTTAGGTAGTACAATGTAATTAAGGAGCTGAAAAGGAAGGTATTCGGTTGCTAGGGGAATATAGATTTTTGGAATGAGTCTTGTCGCCTAATTGTCACGTTAGTTTACTTCCGCATCGAGCTTTTCCCTCGTTACCATTTTCGCTCCTCTTTTTGTCTCACAATTTCGTCTTTCTCCCTTTTCTCTCTCTAATTATCTGTCCTTTTCTTGCCCAAGCTATCCAAACACTAACATTGTAATTGGAGGCATACTTCAACTTTCGTAATAAGAGGGTCACTGTCCTTTCTTCTCTCCTGCTCATCAGTGTTTCTGACTTCTTAGTATTCAGAGAGACCTCAGCATCTTCTTCACATCTTCATCGTCAGAGTACACTTAAGCGTCATTATACCTTTATGCGATTTTTTTTAATGATGATCGGTACTGAAATTGATCTAGGAATAAAAGTTTAGATGCTGAAAAAAGATGGATAGAGAATGAACTTTACATCATTTTATAATAGGTTGTTAATAGCGAGCAATATGATACTCAATTTATTTTCCGCTTGGGAGCAAAGTTTGACGATCGATTGCTCAAGTTTTGAACAGCTTTTCACCATCATCCAATTATTAGAGCAAACGCGCGTAAAGCCAATAATCTCTACCTGGATGGAAAAAGAGGAATCTAGGCGGGCACGTGATACAAAGAAGTGGGAATTCGAATAATCCGATTACACCACGAAGTATAAGGTCGGATGACTCTACACAAAGGAAACCGGATTTTTTCCAAACGACGCATTTATCCTCGGCACCCGGTAATAGTTTTTGAAATTTTGCTTATACTCTCAAATTGAATTTTCTGCAATGAATTAGGATAAATTAGAGGGAAAACTTAAATCAAGGACTTTTTTACAAATTATCCTCAAAATTTCACATTGAAAATTCCTAAAATTGCACGAATTCCTCTAAAATTCAACGAAATATCTTGAAACCCCTTAGAATGCTGCGAATTCTTTAAAAAATATTTTGAATTTCGTAAAAATCACTTGAAAATCGTCAAAATCCTTTCAAATTTCTAGAAACCTCTTGAAAACCTCCTCACCACAAAAAGTAGTGTAAAAGTAGTGTTGGTTTGCTAATAATTGTAAATAATTATGTATGAACGTGAATAAGAATTTACATTGTGTATAGAATTCAGAAGAATACACATAAAGTTAAATATATGACTACCCTTGCTTCTTCTTCATGTTCTTCTTTTATCGGATTATCTTCCGACTTGGTGCACACCGACAAGGGAAAAGAGATAAGTAAAAGTGAGTCTATATCGAATTTCCGCGCGACATGCAGAAGAAGAAGCAATGTGGATAATAGAGGTTGCATTCTGGTTTCATCGTCCTGAATGAAGGACCTCTTGAGTTTCCTTCCAGACGTGGTTGAAGCTTGTAAGCGTAATATGCTCAAGCATGCATGAATCGGGGTAGGAGGCCAAGGCTGTGTATTGTAATATTTCCCTCACCTATTCCTCACCCTTCCATCAGCAACATTTATTCACAAGACTGCAAAAGCAAATCTTCTGTGTACAATGACTGTACAGCTGATTATAAATAACCTGTCAATTTATAACACGCAATTTGCAATAATGCTATGCATGCAGAGGGACGAGTCTCGACTTCGTCCTGCGTGTCCTTGGCTTCCGTTCTAAAAGAAACATTCAAGAACCTTTCTTAATTATTATGTATAATATATCAAAATGAATCTATTGAATAGAATAATTTTCTATAAAAATAAAATACAGCATTTCAAAAAAATATCGGTTGTAAATATTATATGCATGCAGAGTAGAATATATTTGTGTAATTAACATCTTCACACACATAGTTCCCATTTTGCCCTACTTTCTTCTCTAATTAATACTTTAATTAAAAAGTTAAGATGATGCAGCGGAATTTCTGGAAAGACAGATGAAAAATGAAAATAGAAATGTAGGGGGTTGATTTAAGATAGTATATAATTCTCGATAATATTAAATCAGGTGTAAATTCCTTTTGTTTCAGGGGGAAAATAATTACTACAAATTATATTGATATTAGGCTGTATCCATTCTCTATTATTTGAAGCATAAGATACGTGACAAGCAAAAGAATTAATATAAAAATAGGGAAATAGGCCTTTTAAGGAAATTCATGTGATGATTATTATGATTTTAATATGTTTTATGTTACAGACAATGAACCATAGGGATAAGGAGTGAAGTGAAATATGACAGGTTGACGTCGCGTGTTGATATAAAAGGAGCGCGGTGAACGGCACTGACGAGGCTCAAGATGAAAGGGGGTGAAAATTGAAGGAAACTACACAACGAACAGCAGCAACCTGCCTCGTTCCTTGCGACCAGTCACACTTCCCGCATTAAGGTATTTTATCATTAATTATACGTATAATGTTATATTATATTTATAAGTTTTAATATAAAGTTTAAAATAAATAATTAAGAAATTTTAAGGGGTTGGGAAAAGGATATAAAACTGGGTGAAAAGGTGGTCAAAAATAAATTGGCTAAAGTGCCTGTTTGTGATTTGTACGATTTTTATAAAATAGCTTAATTAAGTAAAAAAGGGGTCGAACCCTTTATTATGTTAAAAGTATAAATAATGAAAAAGCTAGAAAAAACTCAGTGGAAGGGCAAAGTAAAATGTAAATATGTGCATACCTATATTGATCGAAAACGGAAGGTTATATTTATTCGAAGAATGGAAAAACCATAGTAGGTTTCCCTTTATTTCCCTTCTATGTATTCACTCAATTTATATTTATATTTTGACCCTTCCCTGACAGCAGTTCTGAACTAGGTTAAAATCAATTTATCTATAGTAATCTATTTTATGAAAAATGGATACTAGTAATTTTTCTATTCGATTTTTCTTTTTGTCTAAAAATAAATCGAGTGTTGACATTGGTTGAAATAATTATTCTGGAGGGAAAAGCACTGGTTGGCACTGTGTGAAGCCTCGACTAGTCCCATTTTAACGCCCCATAAATCCGTGTCCTCCATCGAACGAACACGTGGTGGTGAACAAGAATCGATGGCCACCACAGTCGTTCTTTCGTCCTAGAAAAGCTTCTCCTTCATGTCTGACATGAGTTAGCTCTCATCATAAAGAAGTATTGTTGATTTTTCTTGAAAAATTTCTGTAAAATTGATAACCCGGTACTAAACCGAGTTTATTTGACTTGGGAGTATTCCTTTTCCGTTTATATGAAAAATGTGAAAAATTTCATTTCAGTGACGCAACTTTAAATATTTCGAGCTCGTAGCCCTTGCAACTTATTCATTAACTTGCATTCAGTCCTGATTTCAGTCTCTTTTAACGCTCAAGCGACTTCATTTAAAAATGTCGACTCTCGAAAAAATATTGTCTTAATTTTCCTTATTTATCTTTTTCATTTTGAGAGTTAAAATGTAGGTTACGACCCAGCATTTGTTTCGTTGATATGAAAAATTCCTTATTCTCCCTTTTGGTCATAAAACAGTTTTTAGCTGCGGTCTCAAAGAAGTCCAGCAGCGCGCCCAGGAAATAACGACACAAAAAGTAGAGGAATAATTGCAAAGTAAACCGTCGAGGTACTTGTGCTTTGCACTCTGGTTTATGCAACTGGAATGAAAAAAGCGAGCATCTGTTCCTTGAAAGTGAGCTTGTCCGGATGCTTTGAGCGAAAGCTTCGTGCAGCTAAATGAATTCGTTTCTAGGGCAATAGCGATTAGATGAAAAGGGCGCCAGTGAAGAAGAAACAGAAAATTGAAATATTTGAGATTCGTCTTGTTTCTTTCTGGGAAGGACGAACTTGTATCCGAATGCTGGAAAGAAGTTACTTTAGGAATGCAGGATGCAGGACACGTTTCATAGAACCTCGACATTTACTTTGCCCATTTTATCGATACTATCAATAGCAGATTAGGTCACTTGATATTCAACGCAGAGGAAATATCGGAGTAGAAAACGTCACGTGCATTCGAATTTTAGAATATTTTATAGGTAAAAAGTTGATTTGCTTGAATTACAAGTGAGGAAAACCCAATTTTAAAATCTCGATAATGTAGGCAATGCAGAATAAAGCTAAGTTAATTTTTACTGAGTGGTAAATGTGAAAGAGATTTCTTTAGATAATATTTTATGTCACAAATCGTCAAAAATTTACTTAAATTTACTTAAATATTTTAAGTTAATAAGACAGTGTGAATTTTAAATTTGGAGATGATTTAACTGTGTAAATTTATACGAAAGCTATAGTTGCAGATTTTTAAGTATAAAAGTACAGATTATACTCAGACTTAACTAATAATTATTCATTTGAAGTTTAAAATAACTCGAATTTGAATAATTTGTGATTTTGAAATGAGTTCGTCTTAAGATTTGAAAGTGAAATCTTTATATATGACATATTTTTGCTCGCATATATCAACAAAAGAAAAATGCTTTTCAAAAGATCTTTTCCAGTCGATCCAAACAGATCCTTTGAGGAAGTTTTGTAAAGCTCCATTCAGTTGAGTGTCATTCGACTTGAAAGGATCACTCGAACGGAAAAGTTATCAGAACGCGTGTCCTCCTTTTAAAGTTTTTCCCTTCTTTTAATTTCAAATTTTCAAAAGTCGAATCATTTTTTAAAAGCTTTCATAAGAAATATATTTGTATTTAAATATGTTTTTCGACATTTGAATAATAAATTATGCTTAATAAAATTATGTTTAATGTCTTGTAGTGCGTACATGTGATAATCGCTTTTGTAAGCTTGAGCTTTTATCATTTAAACGAACAAAAGGTGTTGCGAAGCTGAAATGTGGTAAAGCAGACACCAGCGTTTGCCGCATTTGTCTCTCAAAAAGTACGACTAAAACAACGATATATTATTGTTGTCAAAGTTGCACTGAAGCTTTGCAACGCGGGCGTGGCACAAGTGAGGCATGTGCAATGAAAAAGGGAGCACTGCATTTTCTTTGTCAGTGAAAAAGGTGGTAGGGTGGAAATCGACATTGAAAAGCTCGCTTGCATCGCTTTTGAATAAACAGACTTTATTAATCTGTATTTCGCAAAAAGCTCGCGACTGTTGTATTATTCAAACATTCAAAACATTTATTTTCTGCTCCTTCAAAGAGTAGATCGATTTTTAAATCCTTCATTATTCAGATAGTAGGCATATTAAATTCCCGTGCAGAAATTCCCAAACCTGGCCCAGATCGGTGATGGAACGCAGAACCTGATCGGGCCCAGACCTAGCACGATCGAGCCAGATCTGGGCCCGGTCTGGTTCAGCGTTCCATCACCGATCTGAAATCATCCGATCTGGGCCCGACAGGGGCCACAGCAAAATTTCTACACGGGTTTTTGAGATGAGGAACAAGTTGTAGTTTCTTACTCTTTCTTTTCTTTGATCGTCAAAATCCCTTGAAAGCTAATTTTCAACATTTTACAACTGTCCTTTAATTGTAATCATTTAAATTGATAAATATGTAATTTGTTTTATAAACAAATATCTAAAATCGCTTATTTTGATGAGACGTGTTAGAATACTTTTTTCAGCTAGAGTAACATTCGTCATCAACAATAAAAATTTTTTAAAACCGTAGAATATTAAAAGCGCGCGTTGTTTGCCTAATTTGATAAAATATCAATGAATCTAAACTTTCAGGGTGAAGTCTACAAATAAAATTTCCTAATTTTAATATTGTGTAATAAAAGATATTGTCGTCTATTGAAAGTATGCTGCAAATAAGCATCGATCCTTAGGAAACATGCGATGCTTGTTCATGATTGTATTATTATTAAGTTCTATTTATTATTCCAAGGATATAATTAGTTTTTTTCAACCTCTAGTGGTAAATGTTTAAGGGTTAATGGTGATCGTTTCTATACTAAGGGAGCAGTGCGAGTAGTAACGGCAGTAGTGGTCAGCCGCCAGTGTGTCAAGTAAATGAAGGAAGTTTCAGTCAGACGGTCAGGCGGCTAGGAATGCTAGCATAGTGCTACAATTTGTACAGCGTACAGCTGATGTTCGTTCGATCAATACGGGGCGTTGCGGCAGGATATACTATAGAATGTATCACGTGGCTTAGCCCGTCCCATTCTAAGTTGTTTCCACATAAACGCGACAATACCATGCTCGTGAGTTTGAGCTGCAAACGACCCCTATTCTGTACAAACAATCGATATTTGTACTATATATTTTTATAAAGTCATCAGACCATGAATACAAATATCTTCGCATCGACTATAATTGTTTGTCGACACCACACGGTCAAATCTTCACCAAAGTTCCCTCTGAACCACAAACAAGACGTTTTTATCTTTACTTATAAATAAAACTTGGGTTTTTTGTTTTAAGAAAATGAATTAAGAAATGGCAAAAGTTGAAAATGATAAATTATGTTAATTTCTAGAGCTTCTGTGCATGATTAATTAAAAGTTTCCATAAAATGAAATTCACAGAATCAACTTTCAAATAAGATTATGATAAATAAAAAGTGAGTTTAGAGTTTGAAGCTTGAATGATAATGTCTGCAAGAACTTGACCAGACTTATCGAATAAGTTCAGCAAGTTGAGTCATTAATCACTTCCATGCTTTTGCCCACGTGTCGACTGCAGATCTCAGGAAACGGTGCAAACGAATCACGCGAGGGTAAGGGCGCAGAATGGGGCTAGGTTAGGGACAAGGTTCAGTGTCAGCGATCTATATGGACTTTTCACATAACTTTTGGACTAAATTCTAAAATTAAATTGCGGGAATTCTAAAAAATATTCTTCAATTTCCAGAAAATGTAGGAGGAAGTGGAGCATCTCAGATAGAGACTTTCATGTCACTTTTATGTAGGTCTAGGCTTAGATAGCGATAAGAGAATCCAATTCTTCCTCAAACGCAAAAGTTGTTCTAGGAAATTGTTGATCTAGGAAACTCACAACTTTTTATGAATAAAATATTAGTTTACAACCCTAATTTTTTTCGTAATATTATATGAGAATAAATAATGGTGAGAATAAAATTGTACCTTTTAAAGCTGTTGAAATACCTTTGAAATCCATGAAATTTCTTGAAAACTTTGAAATCGATTTCAATAAATCTCTTAAACTTCCTGAGAACTCCAAGAATCTCCCAGTAAAGCTGGGTGTGTAAATATGAGAAACCCAATTAAGAAAAACATTATCTTTTGTTTAAAAACTTTCTCAAAAGAGTAAAGTTTCTTACGAAAATAATTATATAACTTTTTAGACTGTTCCAAATAACTTTGAATAAGATTCAACAAAGGAGATTTACTGAAAAAACTGGTAAACTGCTCAAAACTTTTTCTAATAAATTCGTGCATTCCGTATATAAAATTCGTAAGAAACTCTTTTTCAACCTTCCTTCAGATATGATTTATATGATAAAATGTGCGTGTAAGCTCTTCAGAGCAATTCAGATCCTTAAAAGAATTGTCTGCCATCCTTTAAACTCCTTCCATTTTATTTTTGAAAATAAATACTGAATAATTTATATATAGGTATAAATTTGATAGTGATACATTGATCAGATTATCTGATTTCCATTGATCAGAATGATTTGTGATCCAGTTGCTGGGCGTAAGCCCTAAGGGATCAATTCCCAAATCCCACAGGAATTAAATCGATGTGTTGACGTGTCTGATCTATACATTGACCGAGCCTCGGATAAAGACTGTTTAAAAAATTAGAATAGATTAAAAAAACATATTTCAGGAAAAATATAATACAATTTTATAATATTAATTTTTTTTCGCCGATTATTTTGTAGCTTTCAAAATTGTGATGCCTCTAAGCGAGCGCAGAGTCTAAAGTTTCAGAATCAGCCACGCTTAAGCGAAATCACGAGACGTCTGGATCAGTTAGTGGCACTTTGCTCTATAGGAAAGAGGAATTACAAACACGGCTTTCCTGCGAATAGCCTCGAGCGGCTTGAAGAGGTCGATCATGAGAAAACAAGGGTTAAGGAAGCGTTAAATGCCATTTAAAAGCTGCTCTATACTCCTCTTGAAAGCTCAATTTGCTTTTCTCGTCAAGAAAATTCTCCTCTAAAACTCAAGATCTTATGCTTTCTAGTTTCCAGTAGATTTCATGGAATTTTATATTATTCCAAGGATTAAACGGAATGTTCAGGTTTTTATGAGATTACAAACAGCTTCAAAAGGTTTTAAGAGAACTCAATGAATGTTGAGAGATTAAAACTTAAATAATAAAATTCGCAAGAAGCGAATCTTTCCAAAGCAAATTTTTGCTAGTACAATATTAATAATAAATCTCTTAGATAAAATCAAAGAGTAGAATTTGACGTACTTGAAAATTTTGCAACTAATAGAGACAATAAATAGGAGAATAACGAGATGCGTTTAGTAGCAAGCGACCTTAAACGTCTGTTTGGTGTCACATTAACAGAAGAGGGTCTTCCCCTGAGCTCTCTTGCTCCCTAAGATTGTATTATAGCTAACTAATTAAGAATAACCTTTCAATCTTGAGAAAATACTACAAGAAGCTTTAGATTTTACGATACTTAAATTTTCTTAATTTTATTTAGACAATCGTTGAGTTGTTATACGTTGGATTAGAAGCCACACTGAAGCCAAAGAGCACTTGGATGCAAAATGGGTGTTGGGAGGGTGAATAGAACAAATTATTATTTCATCGTTGTTACCTTCATCCTATTTGTAGGAATTGAGGGCACGAAGTGAGTTTGTATTATTCTTGACCACTTGTTTGTATAACCGTATTAATAGGGGTTATAAGCTAACATACATGAATAAGAAGGGTTGTGTAATGCATACTCACTGGCATGATTAAAGAAAACTGAAAAAAATCATGGACTAAATTTTAATATTGCTAAAATTAATGCGATACGAGTGTTTTTGTTACAACTTTTTATTTTAATAAGCTCATTTTTAATTAATGGTGTAGTTTCCTATTAAAATAGGAAAAGTTCTCAGAAATAACAGTAGTGAGATTAGTTGGCGAGATGCATAAATAAAAAGGAAGTCTCAATGCAGAAGCTACTGTCAAGAACATATCTTTGAAAGCCTTCAGGATAATATTATAGTTCTGTATGCAAATTCCCTGACGTGGCATCAAGGTAAACTTTGAGAAATCTTAATGGTAACTTCGCTCGCCCAGATAAGTTAGTATGCCTCTGGATACTCCCTGAACCGGAAGAAGCTCCAGTGAAAAATGCTGAGAAGTCAAGGTGCCTCCGAAAGCGATTGTACCACAAACTTTAAACTTCCGGTTCTTTATTTTTCCCCGAACTATAAGAATAGGAGTCTTGCGATCTCCGGAAAGTTAAAATAGGTTAAGAACTATAACCGGAATTGATCGCAGAGGGTAGAAAACTTTTCTGAAGTGACTGAACTGACTTGACTGAAACAATGAATTCGCTTAATATAAGTAGATAAGATTAATTAACAATTTAGAATACTTTGAGTATTTTGGTAAGATTAATTCCCTCTTGAGTAATTTCCGCTTTTGTGATCCTTCATTACGTAATTAGGAAGATATTGAGTCTGATACCTGAATATCTTAGTGCATATTATAGTGGAATTTCAAAGTCTCATTCTGTGCGAAATAATAGCATTTATGCAGTTCTATTCCACTAGATAAGAGAATCACTGATCATAATAATAATAATAATAATAATCGATAGTTATTTCAGTCCTCAAAATCCTTTATATTTTATTTAAATCCCTTGCAGTCTTATATAATTCTGTAAAAATGTTGAGATCCTTGCAGTCTTTGAATTTACTTCGCTTTCTTTAAAATCTCTTGAAGTCCTTTGAATTTCTTTGAAATCCTTTAAAATCTTCTGAATGAATAGAATAAAATAGAATATCTCGTGACCCTTTTGAGAATACTTTCTAGGGTAAAAATAATTTAAACTTCCTTATATTTGCGCGCATTTGAGAAAGCTTGTAGCGCATTTCCGCTTTGCTCATTACTTTTAGTTCTGGAAGCAGGCTGTAGCGACATGGAAGTGGATGTTAAGAGGATTAATGGAGACACGTTGCTTTCTGTTTCAGATGACATAGAATGGGTTGGGTGGCGCTAGGGCGGCGTGCGGGTGGTGGCGGCCGCCTCGCACCAATCCTCTCGCTGTCTCTCGCCTCCCTTGCAAGTTCTCTTGTCTTCACCACCTTCTGCATTCTTACCCTCGCCCTCACCCTTGCAAGCCTCGTCAGTGCTGAAGACATGTACGTATACAATAATAATCGTCCGATTCTTCGCCAACTTGAAATACCCAACTTTTAAATAACAATGCAACAGTTTCTCTTTTTCTCCTCTTTTTTGTCTTAAGAAAAATCCTCCTAAACTTTACTCAGTATCTGACGATATTAGTTCGAATTCTCATAATTCTTATCTTCAAAAAAGTTTATGACTCATGAAAAATTGGTAATAATTTATGGAAATGTACTTGGATGAAAATGGTGATAGAAAAATGAGAAACATATTTCTAAATGCGATTTATGCATGGGTCGAGTTAACCATTGAAGAGTGTATCTTTCATCGAATTTCATTCAGTAATTTTTCATCTTCTATGAAAGCATTGCCATTATATTTTGCATTTGGTGAAATAATGCTTTGTTAGGAAGGCGTTGTTCGCGAAATTCAGCAGTTCATCGGTCATGAAATCGATACAAAGTGACTCGACTCGTGTATTCATCGTGATTGATAGTCTAGGCGAATAGGGTCGTAGCGAGTGAAATTTTACGATGTTACATAATCCAAAATGGAAATTCAAAATTAAGAGAAGATTAGATTGGATGTTTGATAGATTTAAGCAGTTTTTAATTAAATTGGAAATACAATTTATATAAATAATAATAAGAACTTATTTGTATATAATGAAATAATAGATTTATGATTCAAATGGTAATGGTAATTGCCAATTAACAGATTTTCTTCCACATATTTTTAACCCTCAGCTTCTTACTTGTTTTAGATTTACTTTACTCGCTACGCCCACTCATTAGTTGCCTTTTGTCGTAGAAAAAAAAAACTATGGACATAACAATAAAGTCAAGAATAAAGCTGTGCCTCAAACTAGAGAGCAAAACAATAGTCTCATTGTTTCGTAGGCTTTTTAGGCGCATAGACGTAGGTCTTCTAAATCAATATCCATGAACTAATTTTCAGACTGCAATGCAATTTGAAATTTTAATAAAACGATTAGTGCGCACATATGAAAATTCTGCAAAGAAAGGGAAAAAAGAAATGAGTAAAGAATTATTTTGGTGCTTATTAAAAGTTGTATCAATTCTAAAGGTGGATCATGAAGCCTCGTTTTTGGAATTTCTAAAGATGCAAACCCAGATCTGTAATTTGTAAATAAAATTATTTAATTTTACCTCCTCCTGTTTTATCCCCTGCCATTTGTATAATTCTCTTAAATATTTAATTGTTTTTTGAAAATGACTTTACAACATGAACTTACTTAAGAGACCCAGGACATTTCCTCGGTTAAGTTCAAGGTAAAATTTTTTATTTTACTTCAGGCAATAGACGGAATATGCAAACTTCTACACTCAAGTATTATTATTATTATTATTAACTTTGAGAGCCATAAAAATAAAATATTTCTTTGTTCCAGGAAATCTTTTGAAAACTTCTAATAGTAAAAATACAATAATGCAAATTAGTTTCTTCTTTCTGAAAAGAAGGAAGTGTTACCAACATTCGAGTTGCAAAAACTGAATATAATATGAAAAATGGAGATTCTTTATTCCCTTGAGGGTGTACAAAGTTCAAAAAGAGGAGGTCATGATCCTCTCTGACGGATTTAATAAAAATTTCTAATAAGCCCTTTTTTTCTTGAGATAAGATGGTAAATATTTTTTTTTAATATGTGACAAAAAGTGGTATGTGGTTGTTTATCAGAGTGGGAACATGGCGAGATGAAGATCGCTGGCTTCGAGGTCCTGGCCTAATAACGCGGAAGGCCCTCGATGACCGGCGAAGATCGTACGTTCGTTATTCTTGGATATGTTACAGCTTCGAGGAGGGAAAGTCGGACAAGGAGATCTTGGACAACCTGCTGCTGTCGACGCGGTACGACAAACGGCTTCTGCCCCCGGTCCAAGGTACACTGAGGCCCCCACCCCACACCCGCCAAGACGACTACATCCCCGACCTCGAACCCAATGAACCCGACAACCCCGAGCACCTCAAACATCACCAGCACCACTACCACCACACAGCACAACATAACCACAGTTCACTGTTCAACCCTCGTCAAAAGGGTATTTCACATCACAATGAGCCTGATAAACTGGATAGACTCGTACTCGGAGAATACTTAAGCGAACTGTGACACGGCGAAATCGGATGTTCTCCACATTCGAATTCAAATTCCCCTACGGATTACGAAATTCCAAATGTTGCAAACAGAAACTGATCATGCATATCAATCCGATTTGGGAATTCGTCATGTTATTGGATTAAAAGCAATTCAGCTCAGTATATATTATATTCTAGATTATAGAATTGAATACATCTTTGAAGGGATTGGATTGCAATAGAGCGAATGTACATATAAAACGGTTCAGAATATAATTCACTGTCTTGATACTATAGAATTATAATAAATTTTTAAGTATGTTGTCTTTGTAGGGTGAAAGAATAATAATACGTTTATAAAGAAAAAAAATATACCCGCAATAACCGCTTACAGCCCGGAATACAAGTTTACTCAGTTTGACCTCGTTGTGGCATTACTCTGTACTTAATGCGTCTGACTATAATGCAACAGCAATCACTGCACCGGAGCTTCTGACACAAGTGTGCATTGTCTGCATAACTGATTCTGAGTGACGGAAAACGATTTCTTAGATGAATAGATTCTTGATTATGACAAATCCTGGAAAATCTCAAACATTTCCATTGTGTAATAATTTTCCAAATAATCTTAATATTTCAAAAGAGTTTATTCATGTAAATCACTCATTATACTTAGAAACTGACGTTTTCAGTATTATCTACTCTAAACCTCTACTAATCCAGTAATGAAAAGATTCTACTCCTTTCAAGCTCACTGGGTTCGTTTAATTAAATAGAATTTCAATTATTTCATTAATTTGAGGAGAAATTGAAGGGTTGAAAAAGAAAAACATAATACTGATCATCTCCTAATAATAATATATGAATAGTTTTTCATTATATTAACACTTAATTAAAAATGTCTACCCTCTTTATTTCGCCGTGTCTCAAGTCGCTCGTTTTAAGCTTTGCTGAAGAAAGCTTATCGAGATATTAAAAAAGGGTAACGCTGCAGCAAAAAGCCTGCTAACAGCTTGCAGCTAATGTAGAAAGTCTATACCAGTAATTTTATAGTCGCCACAAACCAGCTTTTATTTTTCTCGTTGGAGCACTCTTACCCTTCCCTTTCCCTTTATTTTTTATTGAAAAATTGGTATTGATTTATTTTTTTTGTAAACGCTCTGCTGCTAATACGCTACGAAAAATGTGAACAATGCAATTATGGATTATAAACTGAACGTATGTATGATTTGACAAGGGTTATAAGGGAATTTAATTATAAAGAAAATTCTTCATAAAAGCATAGTTTCTAACAAAAAATGCTTTGAAATCTATTTGAATTCTGAATATCGTTATATTCAAACTATTCAGGCTGGAATTTGATCCATTTCCCAATAACGAATTCACAGAACTAAATTTCACACTGAAATACATTTTTAAATTGTTTTCTTTATCTCATGACTATTCCTGATCAAAATAGAACAATTTTCACACGTTCCTCCAATCCTTGAATTAATACACATCCGTGCTGACCTTTTAATTTCCATCTCCATAAAACCCTTCTATAAGTCTATAAATTGACCATTCTCACTTTAATTATAATTACATATGTAGTTCGATTTATAGAGGTAAATTGCATTATCTTAACATTAAATCTAATTTACTACTGACTACTGTTCTAAAAATACATGTACAATTACATTTTCTGATTTTCCGCCGTCGGATATTTCAGACTCTAAAGGGAGTTGTCTCATCTACATTAAAATCCAATCAGAACCAGGCGCATTGTGGAACCTCACTCGATTTACGAATCTTAATCAAATGCACGCAGCTTGCTCCACTTTCGACACCTGGTTTTTTTTTTTTTTTTAGAATTCTTATAGTGAAACTTTCCCAGGGTGGGAGTGCTCGTCTCATCAAGGGACTTCGGACGAGAAAAGAATATCGAGTGAAGAGGATATCGCGTTAATCTTTATGACAAAGACATAGTTTTTCTTAATGTAACGGAATAGATAAGTGAGTTCAACTAAAAGTAGTGCAACTTTTTTCAGTAAGGGATTGAGAAATGTTAAAGATGAGGAAAATTAAAGGATAGAAGAGAAACAAGAGAAAAGAAGAAAGGAAAGCTAAGAAACGCTAACAAAGTATATGCTCGATTAACTCAAAAAGCACTGCACTAAACTAAAATAAAAAAATAAACTTTTTTACCTTAAAGAGCCTCAACAATTAAACCTTTCCGAGTCTCATATTAAATTAAGCATTTCATACTTCATAAATAATTGCCATCAATTAATTTTCTTGAAGATAATTTTTAATCCTGAAAAAGCAAGATAAAAGGAATTAAATCTCTTGGGCTGTACATTAATTTTTACGTGTAAAGCTAAAACAGGGAAGAGACCTAAATAAGGAAAAAGGAGGATAGAGAATAATAAGAAAGAGGTGGAATGCAGAATCGGATTTAGTTGGTAGGAAAATTGCATAATGTAGAGTTCATTAGACGTAAATGTTAGTTCTTGATCTTTAAAAAGCGACTATACATAGACAACTCAATTTCACTCCAGGAAAAAAGCACAACAAAGACTATATATCTAATTAAATAATTCAAATAAGTCTCTAGAATTAGAATATTTTCTCTCTATCCAACTTTATATGGATCAAATCAAACTTGAATTCTTAAAAATGAATAATCGGAATAATTTAACATAAAAATTCGCGAAATCCTCTTCCCTCATCTGCGAATCAATGCTTCGCACGTGTTTGAACTGAGATTGAAAATACATATGAATGTACTTCATATATAGCACAAGGGATACTGGGTTTTCTTTAAAAATCAATTTTTTTTAATCAAAATATGGATATCAGTACCCAACACAAGTATTAAACAACAACTATTGTCAAATATTATTTCTATAGATCATTTTTTAATAGATCTAATAGTATAACACATATGTTTCAATCGAGGACCCTGCATAGATATTCTGATGCACTATTAATCCACACGAACACAAAGTAATTAAACTTGAATGAATTTTTTCTTTGTATGACTTTAAGTTAATAAATTTGCAACCCTAAATTGCTTTTCATTTAATTAATTTCTGAAGAACATAATATTGGATATTTATTATTGAATGTGTAAGAATTAATGTGTACACAAGTGTGTAAATGCATAGTATATTATATAATATATTGAAACACGTGGAAAATGGGTAGTGGTCAGGTGATTCTTTTTTATTTTGAAAAAAAGTGGAATGGAACGTGGGTAAGGGCTATTGGGTGTTACAGATGCGGATTTCTGCTGCGGAATGCGATGGCCTGGTGACGCGACCGAAGTGTCTAATCCGTCATCAACTTTTTCCGACCCCAATGAGAACAACAACCAGAACAAAAACCAGTACACGCAGCACGAACTCCATCGCACTCACCTTCGCGGTCCGTCCCACTGCTACTTTATTACCTTTTTAGATTATCCTTATCACAATTTACAAAAAAAAAAAAACCCTGATCACTCATCACATTCCGGGACCAGGCTGTCTGACCAAAGTGCCTTTTACTACTGATTCGTCTGAGATTTCAAGTTCATCAAATTGCGGACAAACTTTTATTTTATATCTCGGTTAAATCGCGTCGATATTTCAATACTTTCCCATGATTAATTAAATAATCTGTGATTTTCATAATTTATATAATCCAAGGCAGCTTAGGTCCCTAGATAAAATAGTATAATCTCGCCTCTGGTTCCATCATTTTAGGAAGATACTAGATTTGATGAAGATTATATGAAGGCAAACGCTTCCCCCAAAACAGAGTTCTTGTCGGGAAGAATATAAACTATCATTTAAAAAATCTCGAATCATATAAATTTCCAAATCTAGTTTCAACTGCGAAATCCATGCTCCATCCAATTTGCACGAACATTTGTCCGTTTACACTAACACAGACACCACGGTTTCAACCATGATACTGTCATACACGATAGAGATGTAAATCATTTTGTGTACATATACCAGAACTAGCACTCAACCATTGATAAATTATTCCCCCTCCCATCCAATTTGATCTACTCGCTGAAATTACTTGTAATCATAATTTTACATCTCTAAACGCCGTTTGCAGTGTTCGCATATGAAGGTCTAAATAAACCTAGATTACTAGAATTGGCGGAAGTGTTTAACAACAACCCAATGCATGACCTACCGGATATACCGACGATGTTCGTAATTAAGCGGTACTTCATTAAACACAGCGCGAACGATGCAAGCGGTCATTGATCATTCACGAACAAAGCAAAGAGCAACTCTATATTGTGTCCACGTGTGTGAATGTTGATGTGAATGCTCTGCACTAAACCCTTTTGCCAATTCCCTTTTCCTTATATGTCTTATATTTATCCGACTTCTCGAGATTGTCATCACTCATTTCATTACGATGCTTCCTCGTAAAACTTAATGATCAACCCAAAATATATGTAAATTCTGCTCGAGTGGAACTTCTTGCATAATTGTCATATTTATAATTGGCCGAGTTTTGCGAAGTTTTGTGAGAAAATTATTATCTATTGTTCCAGAGGGTCCGTCATGTAACTTTTCGATTTTCCCATTGTTCCCTAATTTCAGAAGATTTTTAATGATTTTAAGGAAGTATTAGGGATCTTAGAGGATTAAAAAAAAATTATTAATATTTCAAGAGAATTACCAATTTTCTAGTTATTTCAGGTGTTTTAAAAGCATTACAAGGTACTTTTACCTTTTTTTGGCAAAAAAAGATACTCTCCGTGATTATATACTCATACATATAAAAAACTCTCTAACAATGGAAAAATGGGAGAGTTACATGATTGATTCCTGCCAGAGTATGTTTAAATGCAGTAACGATTTTTCCTAAACTGTTCCGACCTTTAGCGATTTCAGCCTTGAATGTTTAAAATATGATAAAAAAGTCTTTATCCAAGTTAAGCACTCGTGCATACAAAGGTGTCGTTAAGTATATATGTATGTACAAAGGATTGCCAAACGTGTATTGTGCAGTTGAGTACAAAAGCGTGCGACCTCAACAACAGGATTATGCGTCCGTGTCCCAACAGAATTACGTGTGGCTAGCAATATCAAACTTATCAAGTTGCATGGCTTGTTTCATGCTCAACGGATCCAGAGGGTTAATGCCTGTTATCCGCGTCCTTTACCCAATTGAAACGTCAATCTTTCTTCAGTTCAAAATCGTTCATATCGATTGTTTTGCTTGACTTGTCACCTCCAGTATGCGAACTATCACATCCATTCACATATTTTTTTATTGTAACGACCTTTATATTTCTCAGGCAATAATAATAATAATATTAATATTAATCTATCAATGTCCCTTACAAAAAAATCTTAATACCCTTATGAGCTTATTTTTCATTGAATATCCAAATTTTAGTTTGTTTCTTCAGATAATTCGTGTCCTTTATCAATGAAAAATTTCGTAACCTTTTTCCAAAACTCAATTTAGTAAATTGAATCTGAAAACGAAATATGTGTTGCAATCTCTCCAAATTGAAATTCGATACATTGGATGCCTGGTATCCAGCATCTATCGCGTATCTTAAATTCAACTTCTCCGTCGACAATATTTTCCGAATTTATATTTGTTAAATAAATGCAAATTTCAAGCAGGCCTTATTAGATTTCGATCACGGCACTGATCGATTGATAAAATGCATATTTATTAGCAAAACTACGGGAAATGAGAACGAACAGGCACGCAATCTGTCTGAAGCATTAAAATGTTTTCAGTACTCGCTTTACATTACAATCTTATAGCGTTTAATTGAAAAATGGTTGCAACTGAAAAATCCGAATTAAATGAATACTAAAATTGAGCTGTGTTTGTTTTTCTGGGTTAAAAATGCCCAAGCAATAGGGGTCAAAAAAATGGATTATTATTCAAACAGATCCCATCCTGCCATCAGTCAAGTATTGAAGTAACGATTACGCCTCGTTAACTACTAAACCCTGATAAATTCGGTGATCTAAATTTAACGATCGGACATATCACAAAGAAACATCAAATATCGTTTAAATCAAAGCGGATTTGACATTTTTTTTCATGAAAATCCAGCAACTAGTATTCTTCAGCGCATTTACTTCAATATTTCAATTCCTTTCATTTTGTTCAATCTCCTCTCGATGAATTTTTTATAAACCATAAATTTGGTCATAAAAGTGGAAAGTTTTCATTTCTCACTTGAAATTTCATTATGAAATATAAATGTAACTGAAAGAGAGATTTCTAAACCAAATAAAATGTTTATTGTCAATATCAGTTATCTATAACTTTAAAAAACTTTGTGCGGAAAACTGTATGATGTAGTATCATCATAAAAATACATGTCACTAATTATAGAGCAATTTAGTAGAGTAAATTTAGAAATAGGGTTAATTATGCCTCGTTGGTTTTCACACGCGACAAGCAAACGAGAATAAAGCATTCACAAACATTTCCAAAGTTTCAAGTACATAATAAAATCGTCACGCCAGTCATCAGCCATCCCTTATTTGGACGCAGTTTTGGAATGCCTCTGTCATTTGAAGAGTGAACAACTCCGGGATGCACTCAACCTTTCGGATTTACACAACGAAACAATTTTTCAAACTGTTTGATGTATTGAAAATACGTGTAATTGATATTTAAGTCGCCGTTAGGACATTTCAAGTTTTTAATTTCTCAATAATTCGAAAAATTAAATAAGAGAGTTGTACTTTAATCACATTAATTTTTCTAATCGATTGTAATAAACTTTACAGGGAGAAAAGTATGATCTTCTTATCAAGAGAAAGTGAAGTAATACAGAGCCTAAATGTGTAAAAATAAAAAAGCTCTAAATTGCAAAAAGATTCGTGTGATAATTCGAAATTTAAATCATTTTACGCCCTGAAATAATAATTCCGCAATTTTATTTTATTATTTCTAGCATTTATTATTTTTTTTATAAATATAAATTTGTAAATAAGTATTATAGCTTTCTAAATCTGTAGGCAAAGCTGAATGATAAGAATAGAAGCAAAGTCCTAACCGCGATGTAAATTCGCTATCCAGCTGCTGCATGTGCACAGTTTGGCTGACAGAAAGCTTCACAGTTTTAATAGATTTAGTGCGTGTAGAGTGTAATTAATGTAGAGTGTATCAATACTCAAAAGTACGGTAATCTTGTTCCACTTTATTAATTTCTTTAAAAGTCTTCGTTAGCACTAAAGTATACTGCTTCGCTGTTTTCGAGATACTCATTCAAAAAAGACTTATGAACTTTTGTTGAATGATAAAAAGCAGAGATTTACATTATTATTATAAATTGGTAAGAGCTTCCTACTTGAGTATCTCGAATTACGCTTACGTTTGCTCACGAACAACCCAGAGAGATCATAAGTGAAAAGACGTCATAAGAAACGACTTCTGAAATGCGTCGAGAGAGCCTCTCAACTTTTAAAACGTTCTCTCGACGCTTTTTTAACTTGTGAACTGACTGGGACGAATTAACCCACTAGAAAGTGATTTAGGTTGCAAGTTTTAACATTTTTTTAAAGTGTATCTTCGAGCTTCAACTTTTTTCTCTGTTGCAGGTACCTTAACCGTCAATGTGAGTGTATTGCTGTTAAGTCTGGCATCACCCGACGAGTCCAGTTTGGTAATTAAAAAGATCCAACTTCTCTATTACAGTTCTATCAATTTTTACCAAACTTAGTAGTTATAAAGAAATATCAACCTTTGAATAATAAAAAAATTGAAGTGCATAGCTTTGTAAAAGCATAATATTCACATAGTGAATCTCACTTAATGCTGCGACAGAAATGTCATTGCAGATAAGCTGATTTATAAAATGTGAGCAATCTAGGCATGTGAGGTCAAAGAGTCAGCGTATAATCCAACGATAACATGGCTTAAGAGAATGGAGCACCGTCCGCATTTTAAACGTATTCGCCATGTTAAACGAAAGAGAAGCTCTCGGATCTGCAGAAATGTTCTTCGAAGTCACATCTTTGAGAAGTTCCATTAGTAAGATAGAATATGTAGAGGGGGGAAGTTTTAGCATTCATTAACTTCCGTCGCAAAGCTTTTCGTGAAATTGGAATTTTATGACTTCGTTAGGTCATTCTACAGAGGCGGCGCAGACAGCATGGATGCCATGGATAAATCCATACATGGAAATTTTCATGTATGGAA
>CAJFCP010000036.1:7914110-7934640 GCA_904066005.1 Synergus itoensis | reverse complement strand
TATATTAATTCGATGTCTGACTCTTACAGACATTTTCTACTGTGTCTGGAGAAAGTCTATTTAAATTAGATGGCTGACAACGACATGGTTTTACTACTAAGGGCTCACTGGTGCCATTAGTGAAAAACTGTTAAGTTGCATAAATAGAAAAGGCACGATGTGTTCAGACAAAATATAATATAATATAATATAATATAATATAATATAATACTCGCCAATATCAAAGAATTCCTCTCGGGTAGAAAAATCAAATATTAAATTCAGTTATAGGATAAAATAAATAAGCTAAATGTTTGGTTTCTTTGAGAAAGGAGACAAGATAAATTCAATTTACGTAGCTTTGAAGTTGGTAGAAATTATTAGAAATAGTTAGAAATTGATATTCTGGATGTTTGCAGAGTAGTATGTTTAAGCAATTTGTTTTTGTTTGCTTGCAGAAATACGAAGTGGAGTTCCTCCTACAGCAGCAGTGGTACGATCCACGGTTGCGTTACAGTAACAGATCACGTTACGAATTTCTGAACGCAATCCACCACCACAGCGACATCTGGCTACCAGACACGTATTTCATCATGCACGGAGACTTCAAGGATCCCCTCATACCGGTCCATTTTGCCCTGCGAATCTATCGCAATGGCACCGTCAACTATCTGATGCGGTACTCATAAGATGAACATACAATGCAAAGTTCCATATGACACGAAACAGAATATTTCTCTTTAACTATCTGAGATATTGAAAGCCGAGGCAAAAATAACTTAAAACCTAAATGCACAGTTAAAGTAACTCTTAAATAATTTGCAATCTCTTGCATGTGGTCAAGAATGTTGTTAGTACATTGGATAAGAATCTCTTGTTACACGCTCAAGTACACAGTAGATAGGGGCAGTTTTGGTCAGCCAACAACTGGAACTGGCATGTTCAGCTAACTGAGCGAGCTGAATCAATATCCGCCCCTAGCTTGCAAAACCACACTGCTTTTGTATAACAAATATTTCACTTCTATTAAAGAGAAAATCTGCTCGTCAAATTCAATTGAAAAATAACATGTTTGCTAACACAAAACACACACAAAATAATAATCCATTACAGTATATAGTTATCTCTAATTCGAAAATTAATTATGTTTTAGGCGGCATTTAATCCTCTCCTGCCAGGGTCGACTTAATATTTTCCCTTTCGATGACCCGTTATGTTCATTCGCTATCGAGAGCAGTAAGTATTCTGATCAATCATGTTCTGAAAGATTTATTAAACTTCTGATCTAAGAAGTAGTAAACTAAGGTCTATTAAATATCAGAAATTTAAGACTTCAAATCCTCCAACATTTCTATTGAAGCATTTCTGATGTTGGAACATTTCTAAAGGCGAAGCAACATTCTCATTTATTCAGAACAAGCATGTAATTAATATTTCAGAGCCAATAAGAATAATGTCAATTGTCAATTGAAATAAGTTATTTAGTTCAGATAATTGTTAATACTGGCCCCTGACGAATAAAACATCCCTTGTTTCAGTATCCTATGAGCAGACGGCGATCACGTACGTTTGGAAAAATGACGAGGGTACGTTGCGTAAAAGCCCCAGTCTGACGACCTTGAATGCATACCTCATTCAAAACCAGACAATCACATGTCCAATCAAAGCTAGTTGGAGAGGTGAGTCCCAAACTTATCTACGAATCTTCTCTTTTTTCAATTCACTCACTATTGCACTTGCAATCGACTTGAATTTTTGTTTCCTCTCTTTTAATTCTTTTGCAACAGACACTAGCATTATACTTTTTCTTCAAATAAGTTGTTGATTCCTTTTTCAAAGCAGGGCCTAAAATGTTCTATAAAAAATTCGAGATCCAATATTAAATTCCTTGTGATCCCTAAAAATGTTTGGAAAGTCTCTAAAATATTTTGAAATTAGAAAGGGAGGGTTACAAAAAGTATCTAGTTCAAAATTTAAAAAAATTTAGGTCCTGTTTGAAAGTCGCTTAAGGTCTGTGATTATCTCACCCAAATATTGCTTTGGTACAATTTATTTCTCTATATTTATTCTTGTTGATTGTTTTGAGTTCGACGACCCTAAACAGATCCACCGCGGATTTCCGGTACTTATCGATTAGATAGTTTATTTACTTGTGACTTCAAATGCCTCGTCTGTTTAATTATTGACTGCTAATCAAGAGTGAAAAGCTACTTCGACAAAGAGGCTAATTTGAATTCCAGGAATTGTTTCCAACCAGCGTATCAAACCTAATTTCTTCTTATTGGATTTCAAAGTCTTTATTTATTGAAGAAATTTAATATTAAATTCACTTTAGTGCAATTTTAATAGCTATTTTTATACTAAAGAGTTTTTAATTTTTATCCTAATATTATTCTGAGCCAACTTTTATTGATCGTAAATTTAATTAAATAAGTAAGTTTGTGTACCAAAGGTTCTTAAGATAATGAATTTATTCCCTAGAATGTTTTTTCTAAGGTAAGTTTTCATCTCAGAGAAAAATAGCTGTTTTTTTAATGTATAGAATGTGACCTCCTTTGTTGTGCGTGGCTTGTTCGCTGGTGGAGCAAATAATCTTTTTATCCCGGTAATACCTTACCACATTTAGTGCACTTTATTCACTAGATTACAACTAAACCGGAACTTAATTTTCCAAGACACCGAGAAAGCTTTCCAGCGCGCTTGAGAGCTTGGAAAGATGAAATGTCAAACTTATAGATATTCAAAACTTTACCAGAGAGGTGAAAATTGAAAATAAGATTTATATTCAGCAATTTAATTGGACATTTATTCAAGCAAACTCTGCTTTTAATTATTCTTTCATAAAAATAATCTGTGTCTGGGAATCTTAAGAGCTGTAAGAATTGTACAATCAGTTTGTTTATGTAAAAAAATGTTACACTATCAAACTGGGAATGAGTGTGCACGAAACATTTACACGTTTACAATTTTGTCTACACGATCGAACGCATCAAATTAATGACGTGTTTGTTTATCATTTTCTCAAAACTATATAATATGATATAAATAATTAGGTCTCTTCAAATATAATTTCAGAGTTTGAAGATTCGAATAAAATTTTATTTTGGCCAAAAATCTGATAAAAAGACACAGTATCTGTTCTAATTTTTATAACTAGACAGCCACACATGAATGTGCAAGAGTGTACTTAAATTGCGGAAATGCGCATTATTGGCAGCAAGAAAAAAATGCATGTCAAGGCAAGATTTTAGAGATGTAGAATGGTATGCATTATTAGTTCCTAGAGATTGGCAACCTTGGTCCCTGTCTCGCTTCTGAATTCGCCCGCTGTGGTTGGCTTCAAAGTCGAATCATATGGTTCAAATTAACAGTGAGTTTATCAAATTCAAAATTTGTACCATTTTGAAAAACGATACTGGATTACGAACATTGTTTCCGTGCGAAATAATCTATCGTAACAATGGTTGAATTGCAAATCATAACATGTAAATAATATCGAAGCACCCAAAAAAGGTAGGCATCACGTAAAGTGAATGAATGTGTTGCATTGACATATATGTGCACAAAACACATTACTTTTAATGTAAATAGATAATGATACATAATTAAGCTTAGGTATTTTACCAAGCCGAGTCTCAACCTACGGAAATTGATAAGTTCAAATTAAATTAATTTCTTTAATTAACGACGTTTTAATTTTACTTATTATCAAATGCAAATTAAAAAGAAATAGACTCTGGTTTGCCATTCGGGAAAGGAAAGAGGGGATGGAAAAGAGGGTTGGAAAATGTTGTGGAAAGGGGAGAAATAAAGTAAAGTAGAAAATGGAATAGAAATTGAATTATGAAAATGTTTTCTTATAAAGGAAACGTCGATAGTTTAAAAAAGTAAAATTTGTACAATATGAAATATTCTATCATTTATTTTACTTTAAGTTTTCCTTACATTATTATTTTCGAAATTTTATTTTGAAAATTAGTGAAAAAATACAATTGATTAATTTTTTTAATAGAGGAATTGTGGTAAACTTAAAAACAGTTCTTTTTTATATTAATTTATATTTTAATTTGCATTAGGAGCGTTGCTCTTTGGTTTTTTTCCTCCTCTTGAGTCTGACCTTTTCTGGAATGGTGGACGTTGATTCCCATAATTCCTGGAGTGAAGGAAAATGTCCTTAAAGGTTAGAGTCAAGAGAGTCCTGCACGTAAAGATAAGGTGACACACAGTAGGAACATTTTTAAAGAAATATTTCACTTGTAATCGTTTCGTGTTTAAACAGTAACTCGCAAATGTCAAAAATTTTGTAAATATACTATTCATCTAATCAGCGTTTCCTGGGCTACGGAAATGACGATGCAACTATTTAAACAAGCCAACAAGGGAAAGTACACTTGTTTGCATCTCGTTAGTGGTTTGTGGTGTCTATTTCAACAGGGATATTTTGAAATGTTGCCTTATACAATTTACCAAAATTTGGAATAAGCTATAAATAACTAATGAGATATTTGTACAGTTTATTTATTGGTTTATTAAATACTTGTCACTTTGCGTTAAATTTTATTAGTTCTCAAAATACAGTTAAACTTCAAACCCTTCATCTTCATTTTTCATTATTCATTAATTATTGTTCAATAAATTTATTTAGCAAACTGGTAATACAAATTTAAATAAATTCAATTAATTATATATGAATAATGTATGTTTTGAGTAGCAATGCTATGTCGAAAAGACTGCACGAGAATTGCGCACACTCGTTATATCTAAAATTCAACGTGAATAATACGGATAGGAATTTTATCATACACCTATTATCGTAAAAGTAGAACAATTCCTGCACGCTCGTAGATAAAAATATACTTAGATCTCTTAACCTTATGCTGAAAACTTTCAGATATAAATATTTATATACTCGTCATAATTTATTATCTTAACTTGCACCTATAACTAATCCGCGAGTCACAGCTTTTTAAAGAATTTTAACAAAATTTTATTGCAAAATATTGTAACACGAAAAATTTCATTAATATTAATGTAAAAATATTTGATAGTAACAGGCTGTTAACATGATTTTCGAATGACTTTGAAAAATATTTTTTTTCTTCAAGAAGCGACCACGGCGGAGCGTTTGCGTGCTTGGATTTAATTCGGCGATCGGTAATCAACCAAGAGGAAAAAGTCGGTAATATTCCGAACAAACTGAAACTTTATGATTGAAAAGATTCTAAAAATTATTTTTAAAAATATTTATTAATATATATATATAAGTATCGAATCATTTAACCGAATATATTTTTTCTACGTCAATAAATAATGGGGTGTCCATCAATGAAAGTTCATATAAATTTTCAAATTACACTACAATCATCTAATTAGAATCATATTTCAGAGAAAAGTTGGTTAGTCATTATTGAAGTACTGTATCTACTTTAATGCACTTAATCTGTACTTTAACACTATAATATTACACTACACACAGTTTATTGTAACTTTAATAATACTCTATTGTATATCTACATTATCATATATTAATACTCATAGAAAGAATACCTGTCAGCTTTTTTTCCACACACCTAATAACCACTTAAGGTTTTTCCTATATTAGTTAATAATAATGTCTTTCATCTCCTTCCTTACAATTTTCCTCTTCTTACTTTATTTAAAACGCTTCTTATTTTTATAAATCTAAATTGAATACATAATTATTGATGAATTATAAAAATTAAAACTTAATTCTTTCCTTAAAAAAGTTAAGCTCGTCGGTTTGTTTTAAATAGTTCAATTCTTTTCTAAAAATGTAAATAATATTTAGTAGGCTCTTTGTGTGACTTTGTGTAATTTTCAAGACGCACTGACTGAGTTTACGTAATTCTGTGCATGAAAATATATATATATTTATATATTATTCTGTTAATGAGAATTGTAGTTTCTACTTTTAACTTCTAATACAATGTTATTACATAATATGAAATAGCTTAAACTGAATGTAAAATACATAAATGCCTAATTATATTTTTAATAAACTTAGAGCTAAAAATAAGTAATGTAATAAATAGATGAGTAATTTATTTCTGAAAGTAAAATTATAAAAACATTTCTAAAAATGACAAGCTCTGCTTTTTTTCTATTTCTCACTTATAAGGAATGCATTAAAAATATGAGAAAAAGGGTTGCAGTCGTATAATATATATTTTCATGCAATTCTGTATAAAGTCAAAGTGATGAATACAAATATTCATAATCGATTTTTTCTTTTCTTTACTTTCAGTTTCTTCTGAAGAGGACCTGTTTTCAATATTTTACGGTAAATTACACTAATTTTGCAGTCTATTACTGATAAAGTAAAGAATAATTTTACATTTGAATCTGGCTATAAAAAGTTGAAAAATATCTATTAAATGTAGAAAGTATTATTGATGTTGCGACATATTTTTCTTTGGGCTCTACAGCAAAGAGAGGCGTTGTGAGAGATATTTTCAATTATGTTTTATTTTATAATTAACCCGTACTTATTTTGTAACCCAATAGTGTAATTATGGTAAAACTGTAGATACAATCTTTTTCCTCTGGCAAAGAAGAATTACCGATCGCTGATCTGATCGGTATATGCATCGACAGTCATGAGTGAGGCAAAAATGAGTGAAGCATAGAAAATAACACACACAATTAAAATACACAAGAAAATTAGAAATGTGATGTTGTTTATGAATTTGAGAAGATAATAGGCATTTAAAGAAAAATAATACCTATACCTTCTCATTGGATGAGAATGAAAAATGATGAAAAAATGAAAGAATGGACGGGAAAGAAAAAGAAGGAATGATGCACAAATAGAAAAAAAAGCGGAAGCTGGAAGCAGATCGAGGCTGTTCTGTTACAGCAAACGGACAGCTGATTGTTGACTACGAGGACGAGTTCGATGATTTTGGGGACTCTAAGTGTTCACTGTGCCAGCGCAGGTTTGAGGAACAAGGTAAAGGCATCAGAAACCTATTTTGAGGTTTAAGCGAAAAACAACCGAGGATCCAAAGAGAGACAGGACCAAGCTTACCAACCCAGAAAACCAGCAAGGGCCACTTTTTTCGTTTCTTTCGTACTTATTTCCTTTTTTATGAACGTAGATTTGTTAAATCCTGCATTAAAATTCAAAAAAGGCTTGAAGTTTTGAATTGAAGCATTTTTTAATTAAGTCTTGAATTTCACACCCCAAAAAATTACGTTCAGATAGAATTACTGAATTCTGATCAAACGACAGTGTGACAAATAAGTAATACAGTTAAAAATTATAAATAATATGAAAATCTGATTAATTTTTCATTAGCCTGCATTTTGTTAACGTTTTTTTTTATTTCTGCTAAATTTCCACTAAATAGTAACTAAAAAGTGCATATGGAACGCTTGCTTAATTTGTTTATAAATTAAAATTTTAATAGAGTTTAGATTGAACTTTGAGTAAGCTGGAAATTATTAATTAATTAAAGAGTCTCACAGAAATAGCTTTTTTTTATGGGTTTTTAATTTAGAAATAATTTATTAATATATGACGCGATCTGAGAAAAGGGTCCTTAGCATCCCAGTGGAAATTATGCAGGAGAAAGAAAAAAAGAGGCATAAAAAGTTATTTTGACTTCATAATCTCAAAGAGCGACGTTTATTATTTGATCTAAAACGATCATAATCCGAAAAATCATTTTTGGGCGCTAAGGGCCTTTTTCTCAGATCGCGTCACATATTTAAAAGAAATTTCTTTAGGGCGACTAAAAAATCTCGAAAAATAAAATTCCCGTCAGTATAAAATTCCCCACATTTGCCAAAACAATGAAAAAATCATTATAATGATTGAATAATTGTCGAGAATTTTATTTTTAGAGATTTTTTAGTCATCCCTACGTATTTTCTTTGAAGACTATCAGGTATTTGAAAACTATGTGCCTGAGCCACAAAGTGCCCTTAGTTAAGCTTGAGACGTGCTTGTTGTTCCCAGTAGTCAAGGCTGGAATTTGCATTTTTGAAATAACGTTGAAACTTCTTGCGAACTTTTCTCTGTTTATTAAATGTGCTTCTTCGTAAAGCTGTCATTATTAAAGAAATTAAAAGGAGATTCTTCGACTAGAGCATGAATGCACAGTGTTACTGAAAAGAAAAAACTGTTTATAGATGTTTTAGTTAGACAGTCGTTTAGATATAGTCGAATGTACGTTAATTGTTCACTCTTTTAATTAGCGACGCAATTAGAAACTAATCATTAACTATACGTTCCCATAAATAAATATTCAGCTCAAAATTTTCAGTATACATATATGCAATTGCAAGTGGAATTATTATTTTTTCTATGATACTCCATCTTTTCTTATCTACAACGTATCAACAGAGACGTTATTTTTCTCTGGGAATAAAGTAGGAAACAATGTTTCTCTAGGTACTCCGAGTAGTATTTGTTTTTCCAGCATCTATGTTCCGTTATGTTTTCTGGAATAGATTCGAGCTCTGATAAAGTGATACTACGTACATACGACAAGTCATAATTTCTTCCTTATCTACTCGACTTTTTTTTATAAAATATTCTACAAAGAAATTTCTAATGTGGGTTGAAGTACCACTGTACTAATTAAACTCTGCTGTAACTATTTATTACAATAGTCAGTGCTGCAGAATTTATTTCTGAATAAAATTCAGCAAACATACTTTGATACTATAAATATTCTAGGCTTTCTTTCATTTGAAGACAAATATTATTTTCACGTGTTTTAAGCATATGTGTGATTGTTTGCAATGCACTTTTTTATTAGAAAATCGGCTTATTTGTTTGCTTGAGAGCTCGCATATTTTTTAAATAGAATAAACTTTTAATCGGATAAACAAGTAGTAAAGCATGTGTGTGGTCAGCCAAGTAAGGGTAGAGGCTATTTAAGAGAAATATAGCAATTCTGAAAAATAATAGGTTACTAGTTTTTATATATATATTTTATAGTATTTCTTAGTAAAATTATAAAATTATGTTAATGATAAATTACTTAAAGCCTAGCAAGATGGCAATTTTAATTACGCCTAATTAGTGGCGCAGTAGACGCGGATTCGCTAAACAGAGGCAGTCAAAGCTAAACTGATGTACCGAGTTTTTGATGGAAGCTGTTTTTAATTTTGTTAAATGCCACACCTGGTTATGCCTCAAGGGAAATTAGTGGCGCATTGACCCGGAATTTTAGAATAAAATATGGCGAATTAATAAGGATGCACGAGAAATAATCCGGTTTTAATTAATTATTTATTTTATATTCTGTGGCTTTTTTTTGTGTTATATTAGCTTATCGTTACATTTGATTTAGTGTTTACTTATACTATATTGCTAGTTTCAAAATTTAAATTTTTAAGTATTTCAAATTAATAATATGCAAATAATAACAGCATAAGAAATTTCTTTTACTAAATAACGTATAAGAAGTGAAAGACTTTAACACAAGGAAAAACGTTTATGCCTAAGTTGTTAATATAAGAGTCGTCAAACCTCAATTTATAATTCAATGTGACTAAAAAATTTTTATGAGTTATTCCAAAAATGAAAAACCATTTGAAGTGGGAAAATATAATCGGTGTGACATTTTTCTTTGCAATAAGTCTTGATTTAAAGGTTTACGACGAGATCGAGCGAATTTTATGTCTGAATCGCAGGTAACTACAGCTGCCTGAAGGTGGACCTGATCTTCACGAGAGATAGGGCCTTCTACTTCACTACCGTTTTCATCCCTGGGATTATCCTGGTGACAAGCTCCTTTATCACGTTCTGGCTCGAGTGGAACGCCGTCCCAGCTCGAGTCATGATCGGTGAGTCTCAAATAAATTGCAATAATTTATTTAATCATTTAAAATTACAGACATCATTTTATTAATCAACAGATCATAATTTTGGTTTACTTGAATATTACAACAACTAATTATAGAACCATTCATTCAAGTCCCTCGTTTTTGATACGAAAAATGAATTTCCTGGTCACAGAAATTTCAGTTCACCACAATCAGATTTTCTCTGAAAATATCCAGAATCTAATATAAAATCTTTCGTACTCCTGCAGGCGTCACGACGATGCTCAATTTCTTCACGACGTCGAACGGCTTCCGGTCTACACTTCCGGTCGTCTCGAACTTGACCGCAATGAACGTGTGGGATGGCGTCTGTATGTGTTTCATCTACGCGAGTCTTCTCGAGTTCGTTTGCGTGAATTACGTAGGACGGAAGAGGCCGCTGCATAATGTGGTCTACCGCCCAGGCGAAAATCCTGTGACCCAGGTACTTTGCTTATTATGGCATTCATTCAAATTTCATTCATTAAAATTAAAACCATAATACAAGAGGTCAATTATTTAACTTTCCCATTTTCATTAAACTTCAACGTTTTCGAAATTAACAAGACATCTTACACGGAGAAAACTGCTAAGGGTGTGAGATACATAAATCAGTTTTCTTCGTGCAGGTGAAAAAATCCACGTGGAATCTCATGAGAAAGTACACGTGGAACTTAGTCGTGGATTAAGGAATTTTACGCGGAATTCCATGTGAAATTTCGACTTCTTTGATTGAAGAAATTTAGGAATAATAGGAAAATGGGAAATTTACATGATTGACCCCCAAGTGTATAGCACTCCAAAATCAGAAAAGATATATTTAGACACTGTTTCAATCCATAAAAGAATTGGACAATTTTTCTGATTTTCGAATTATATATTACGGAGACCCAGTCAGATGAATCACCATTTCATAAATGAAATATGTCGTTTATCATATTGAATATTTTTTTCTTGCAAAAGGATTCCGCTATAATTGAAGTAACTTTATATTTTACCAAATTTTCCTTATTTTCGCGGTGTTGACTTAGGATAATTATGAAATGAATAATGATTCAGTCTATAGTACAAGTTTTATAGAAAACATTCGCCATAAGTCATACTATGTCCAAAAACTCAAAAAGACGTTTTTAAGACGTTAGGTGTCATTTTGAAAATGATGTTGAAGCAAATCGACGGCATCTTAAGAGCGTCTTTCTTCAAAACCTTCAAATATTTCCTGCATTTAGTTGCAGTATATATCGATATATTGAAATATTTATAACTGATTTAAAATAATTCAAGGAATTAATATATTTCGCAAATTTTAACATTATCAAGTGTTTAAACACGGGATTTAGTCCTTAAATTTTGTTTCGGTTGAGAAAGACGAAAGAGAGTTTTCAAAGGCTTTCTTGTTTCAACTATAAGTTTTATTGTGTAGAAAATTAATATAGACGGAATTCATAATAATTTCATCGTCAAAGAGTCGAGGGAGTTTTATTATTTTTTTCTCCTCGGTGTAATATTACAGACATTTTCATTTCGAAGAAAAATAAGCTATCCAGTGTCCAATTATGCTCAGAGACAAAGATCTAAACTCAGAAGGTAAAACGTTAAAAAGCGAAACCTCATCCAGTCACATCACTTGTTAAACATTAAATCTCTCATCCAAGATGTACACCTAATAAACATAAAAATATCTTCAGAATTGAAATTACTATTAATTAATATGTTTTCAATTTTTTTCTTGAGTTTACATCATGCACAAATGTGAATACATCCGGTGTGGAAATTGCACAGACATGTATTTTTTACTTCTAAAATTACTGTTAAATTGAATCATCTAGATAATTGGCATTAAAAAGCAATAGCTGCTCTTCAATTATCCACCCCTACCAAAATCTCTTCTCATCTTTGAAACACTTTCCCTTTCCACGTCTTTTTTATTTCTCAATTCAAAAATGAATAAAGTTTGTTTGTATTAACTCTTCAAGTAGATTTAGCATGTCTTTTAAATTCTCTGAATTTTATCTATCCATTAAAGTAATTCTTTTTTTCATTTTCAAAATGATTCAAATGTTTCAGTCCAAAAAAAATTTGTTAGATGGGAACTTAAAATTTTGCAAAAAGAATTATTTTTTACCTATCTCTCTCGTCTTCTCTCTTTCAAGCACTCTTACTTTTAAATTCCTACTTCAAACTTCTCAAAACAATCTTTTCCTCCCCCTTAGCCTTCCTCAAACTGAAATAATAAAAAAAAAGTAGTTTAATACAAACATTGCTGTAAAGTTTGAATTACGTGTTTCCATATGCATGCGTGCAGTTTTTAAAGGTTGAGTTTAGTTTACAAAAATATATATTAACAGAATTTAGCATCATTCTTTATATGTATATATCATATATGTATATCATTTCAAGACAAGTATTACTTTTGACTGATGTTCTTACAACTTTTCACATAATAGTAGTCAAAATCCACCGCTACCATAGTTGTAGAAAATCTTCTACTGTCTCTCCTATCCTCTTTTTATTTTCTGTGTGTTTTCGAAGTTAAAGTGCACATTGTTTTATGGCAGAGTAACGTGAAAAAGAGATTTTTGAAAGCACAAAAATTTGATACACGTGATATAGTTGTGTATAAATACATTTTGTATAACATGAAGCACTTTTCGCACATTTGTAACGAATCACGACATTGATGTTACCACAATTTTCCATTTTTCGTGAGTGAATTTGTAAATTTGATTTGAATTTGTAATTTAGTATAATTAATGCTGTTTAAGAATAATTGCAAACTAGAGAATTTTTCAATTTTATTTTTATCTAGAATTCTATTACAAAAGACTTAAATTCCAATCAGCTCGAATTCCAAGTTGATGAGCTTTACGAAAATGAAGTTTTAATGAGAAAAGCTAGAGAAAATATGAATAATGTGGTACCTTTAATAACGTTCATGAATAAGAGAACAAACGACCAACAGATTGAACTATAGCTCCCGAATGTGGAAAAGGGTGGGCAATAATTGGAAAGTTCGTGCCTTTGGTGAAAACTCTGCCCTGATTTTCGGATCCATTCATCGAGTTTATTTTCAACTGATTTACGTTCCGTTACTAATCAGAACATTTTTCCTCTGAATTCTTTGACATTTAATTAAGTTTTTCTTCCCCATGGAGGAAGCTTTGTAAGTGGTAACAATTTCAAAATTTTTTTAAATGATTTAATTGAACGGTTATCAGTTGGTAAATGTGTAATACAATGTTCTAAGCAATTCTCCGGATGTATGTGTGAATGAATGATTGGATGGTCACTTAAATATTTAAAAATTAAAATTATAAATACTGACAGAGCCCAGGATTGATTTCTTTTAATCTGAAAATCTACTATTCCCTTTTTTTCCCCCTTTTTAAAAATAATTTCTCTTTTTTCCTCTCTTTTCAAGAGAATTAACTAATCCTTTTTTTTTGATCATTCGACTATTACATTTTTTGTTAAAAAGTAAACTATTCTGTTGAAAATTTATCAATAAAATTCCCTAAACTAAAATAGTATGAAAAGAATCAAAAATAAGATCGTGAATTAACTTTCACTCATTCGCTAAATCATTTTCGTGGAATATTTCAATGCAGCTGTTCCCACGGGTCCTCTAAACATGAACCTTTAGCTCCGACTGCTCCTAGTAGTAGATCCTTGCACCAAATTGTCCAATAAATCGATAATTCCCCAAAAATATATAATTGAGGTGGACACAGTAATCACAAAATCGATTAGTAAGTTTGGTTGGTGGAATGTTGGTGAGTAAGTCTCTTTGTTTGGTGTCTGTGATGTTGCAGCGGCTTCCAGCGGTGCTCAGCAGGATAGGGATTATATTGGCCAGCCCTTTGGTAAGATCCCTCTTCGCCTTCGGGTGCTGTTAAGACTTCGCGCGTTTCAGCCATGCACTGATAAAAAATTTTTTTAAATACTCGTCAACAGTCAAATATTATTTAAAATATAATTTAAAAGAAAAACGCGACAAAATCAAAGCGCTGAAACTCTCGATGTTTAGACAGCGCCCCACACATGCTCGTTGAACCCTAAGGGGCCTTTAAGCCCCTTAAATTAAAATTAAATACATTCATTTCATTTTTTATTCGTGCACCGAGCATGCCCGCGACGTAAGAACACTTTGGCGTAGTCGCTTCCTTGACTTCGAGTAAGAAGGCAGCATATTTTTCAAAATAAAATGATATTCAATCAAAGATTAAAAATTATGTCTTGCCTCCTTCCTATTCGTAAGATCCCCTGCCATTTTTGATCTTCGCGCTTCTCCGTTCTATTTAGATTTCGCATATGAATTGGGAATTTGATAATACTTGCGACGATTCCAAATTTTCTTCATTTTTATAACATCTTTTCAATTAATGGCCCCTCTCGATTGCTGTATAGATACTGAAAAATGGGCCTCCAATATAATACCATCCTCGTGCTACAACATGAATTGCAGCCATTCTTATGGTTTGTCTTTGTTTTTTTTTTTTTGTTCAATGTTTACAGCACGCACTCACCTTTTTTTGTGTTTCTGTTTCGTACGGGAAAAATATCTCTGCGTATTATTTAAATGCATTATTATTACTTTGATAAAAGGATAAAAATCATAATTATGATTTTTATGATCTCAAGTTTTGTGCACTAACATTTTTGTTTTATTTAATCAAGCATTATGTCAGACAATTAAGATACCGCCAATTAATTAGTTGTTTTTTTTTTAATTATTATTTTAGGTGTCTTTGCAAGTTGCAATAATACTTTTGATCGCGTTGTCACTCTCTTTCTTGATAATTCAAATGCAAAATTTTTTAAAATGATCGTGGAATAGCGAACATGCAGATGTTTTATTCTATCTCTTTTGCATGGTTTTGATGTGCTTGAAAATCAAAGTTTTACGCTATCAACTGCGCAAAAAGGCCAAATGTAAGTTTATCCACATGTATATACACCATGATATCACTAAATTAACTTTTGGTCATTCAACTTTAAAATTCCTGTATTTTATAACCAAATTAATGAGAATAGTCCAAAATATTGACTTATTTGTATATATATAATTAAAAAATAGATTTTTGACAAGTTTGGAAACCTTATTGTCCTTTATATATTTATTAATTATAATAAATATCTTCTTTCGGAATGATTCTAAAAAATAGCTTAAAGAAATTTAAAAATATTGATTACTGAAAACAGAAAACATTTTCACTCACCAACCCTATAGCTTTGTTACCATTTAGAGCTTTTCTGCTTTCGCACAACCTTTGCACCACCAAAACTCTCACACAACTAAATTGTCACTCTAAAATACAAAGATTAAAATATAAGACATTAAACATTTTCTGGGATGTTCTTTTTTTAATTGTCTAATCAAATATGTATTAAACTTAAAGATGGACTCGAAGAGGTGCTTTTATCAATTTGCGAATTTTAGTTTAGTTGCTTTCCAACTTCCACATGATTATAAAAAGAAAAAGAATTTTTTGAACTAGAGGACAAAGACAAGATTCTAGTTCCAAAATCAATAATATTTTTCATAGTTATCTCGAAATTAAATAAAATTCATTTCTCTCGTCGAATATTAATTAAATTACTATGAAAAGTATGTGTTGACTTTTTAAGTTTCTTTTTATCATTTTAATAAAGACGTAACTCGGTAGGCAGAAAAGACGATGACTGAGAATAGAAATTGAGATTTGTCTCGTTACTGGAGTCGGGAATTTTGAAAATTTCCTCGACGAACACGAGATCGCACGTTCCAAAATGGAAATGAATCGCTCACGCGCATAAATCTACGCCAACCGAAAGTGCTCTTAATCATGCCTTGACTGTAATACCGACAATCGCTTTGCAAGTGACCCCGATTGAAGCTTCATTGTAGCGTATAATAAGCTTGAAGACCCCCATCGCAAACATATTATATTCGTTGGTCCAAAATCGTTTCAATAATTATTAATTAGATCGAGAACTCATCTCGTTAACGTCACATCATAATCTTTTGGCTAATCGTTTATCAAATCACCTTTTATCTTTTACGTAATCTTTTTATTCCAAAAGAATTCTGTAGGTTTCGGATACTCTAATTAAACCAATTCGGCAGGGCCCAAAATGTAAAATTTCTTGAAAACTATAAGATTATCAAATTTTTAAGGATTTAATGTAAAATTATTCAATACTATTCACTACACAACATTTTAGGCTCTGCAATTCGAACATACTGTAGAAATGTATATGTGTATAGTTGTTAACGAGAATTAACACTGAGGAAAAATGCTATTAATTAAAATTTTCCAATTTAGGAGTTGTGCAAAGCAATAGTACGGTTTTAGATTCAATGGCATTTTCTACTCAGTGTATGACCACGTCAGGTAACAGGAGAAAAATTAAATATTTTATAACAAAATCCTTTTATGAAAAAGAAACTGGTTTTTTATTTGGTATCTTATTGTTTCGAAAAATATGTTATTAAGATGAAAAATAAGATAATTGCTTTCTAGAGTCTACAGTAGGGTATAAAATTTCACTATGTAAATATGTAATATCTATTTCCTAGGAAAAGGTATTTCTCGTGTGCCTGACGTGTGACGTTCTTGATATGTAGATATTTTTCCATACAGCATGAAAATCGTGATACCGAAAGGCACGAAATCTTTTATCGACAATTCGCTGTTATTTGAAACGAGCGAATCACTTTTCTCACTCAGCATTTCTTTGAAACTTCATCATTTTACGGTTTAGAATTGGGTAAATAATAGCTTCTGGCATTCATAATTATAGGATATAATTCACATATCACATATATTGGAATTCCCTGTGCATTAATATATTCAAGCTTATATAATAAATTGCAAATATTTGGAATAAGACTGCAATAATAAAACTTTACAATTATTATTCAGGATTCAGTCTTTAATTAAAACTGAAATTAACTCATGTACAATGTATAGTTTACCCGGGATTACTGAGAAAATAGGCCGCAGGAAATACGGCTATGCCACAAATTGTACTCGATTGTTATCAGTTATCTCAATCTTTTTCGATCTAAGGATAGTTACTGTGTATCCTACAAGTCGTTTATCCTGAAAATTTGAACCCGATAAAAAAATAATCCAGCTACTGCTTCCAACATATCAGAAGTAATAAAAATGAAGAATTTAATTCAAAAGACTATTCACAATTTCATTAAAACTGTCTGTAAATTCAGCTGTAAAATATTATTTTGGAAAAATTGAAAAAGTGGTTCGCTCAAAACATGAACTCTTGAAATTATAATTTTCTGCTACGGAGACCCTGTCGCAGGGTAAAAAGAAACGAGAGGGTAGCAGTTCAGCCGGAGGTGGAACGGGAGCGAACGAGATAGTCGCCTGTACAAACTGCGGACCAAATCCATGTACGCACACAGCTAACAATGGATGTGCCGCAGAGGTGAGTGCAATGTAATAAAATTACAAAGAAGCTTTGTTGAAGAAAATTATTTAGAAAGCTTTCTCAAGTTAGAAATAGGGAAAAAGAAAGTAATTACATTTTCCTCAGCTGAAATGTTAATTTCAATTTAAAAATAGAGATGGAAAAGGGTTTTTATATAATAATTACAAAGAAAATTAATTTCAATGAGGGATTTGGAAGGGAATTAGATAAAAAAAGAGCATTATATAAAAATAAAGAAACAGTATCACAGTGAATTTTTTTAGTTCGTTTAGGATAAAACAAGGTAGACTTTTTATCTCCACTAATGAAGGAAAGAAGACATGAAGGGTGAAAACGGAGTAGATTGAAATAAGTGGTAGGAAGAACCTAGATTGTGATGATTATCGAGGGATCTAATTGTCTGCTTTATTTCTTTCAGTAAATTGCATTATAAATTGAAAATTTTAGATCTTTAAAAAAGATAAAAAAAAGGCACAAAGTTTGAAAAAAAGGAATAATAAAACATAGATAAAGAAACTATAGTAAAAGATAAGCGAAGAGTTCAAAGAATGTCTGGCTATTTTAATGACTCTGAGTAGTACTGCTTTTTTCAGGTACGGAAGAAAGAACCACCACATCCAATCAGAGTGGCCAAGACGATAGACGTAATCGCCAGGATCACATTTCCAGCGGCTTACTTCGTATTCCTCACGTTTTTCTTCATACACTACAAGGGTGTTTCGTAGGTCACCGAAGTCTCCGAGGTTGCTTAAAAGACACTCAGGTCTTTAAGACCCAATAAATGAATCCAGGCAGCTTCACAGAGTGCCACTTTTGAGGTTCTAAAAACGATATTTTTTTCGAAAACTTGCCTCTAGATACGCCGAAGAAGACGTCGAGATAATCGAAATTCGAAACTAAAGAAACTGGTAACCTCGATGCGGAGTATTAACTAATTAAGATAGATGTATTTTTCAATGAAAAAAAAAAAGGTCCTCGCACGATACGCGTTGGCAAATATCAGCTTAGGAAGTACGACCCTAAGATTAAATAAAATCGCCACAATCCTGTATAGTTTTTACTTTTAATTATAAAATTTCATTTCAATTGATGGGCGATCAAGATCTCAAGAATACTCAATGGAAAAGTATCGAGAGCCAGCGAATCATGCGACGCCTTGTATAGCCTTATACGATGAAGCATCTGACTTGTAAATGACGATTATATGCTCGATTATTGATAACTAATGCGTGATATTTGATCCTCTTACTGTTTTCTGTGTCCTAATGTTTAAAAAGATACATTTCTGTAAATATTTTGTCTGTCTTGCACAAAGCGATAAATCAGTTACGGTTTTTTGATAAAGAAATTATTTCATCGTAAGAGTCATAGTTTCACAGAAGCAGATAATCATTATTACTTGATTGAATAAATTGTTATGAAAAAGAAAAAATAAGTAAAATCTACTGCGGTTGGCCATCAAATCAAGAAAGGTCCTCGCTCAACATAGCAGCAATATTGAAAACCAATATTGATCGGCAACGGATATTCATATATTGCATCAATATTGCTGCAATATTGCATTAGGTCCCAAAAAAGGGAGTGGAGAGAGAAATTTGAAGAAAGGGTAGAAAATAATTTAATAAAAGAAAAGTCTTCACAAAAATATATATATTTTTTAAAAAGCACCGATTTTTTTATCTCGTATAATTATAATGAGCAAAAAATTTTATATATGCGAGGATCTTTGAATTAATTGGGGTTGATATTTTGATAATTTAACATTAGGACCAAGTCTTCAGTTTTGGATCGAAAAATAAGAGTAATTACACTTACATCTTAAGGAATATGAAAGTAACACACGTGGTGCTTTTGGGACGCTCCAAACTTACATTTACGATCGATTCGCAAAAGGGAGGACTCATCTCGATCTTTATAGATTTACTTATTAGGATACAATTATGATGCTGCTACCGACTATTATATATTATTAATGATAATTACACCTATGTCGAACCGCTGAACTACTACTACTGACGTTGTACCACTATTGCTAAAAATTATGATGCAATTACTGCACGTAAACACGAATTGTCTGAAACCACAAGCCGCAGATAGAGTGTATTTGAAAACAATTCGAGAAATTGATAACATTGTTAGACAACATTCGACGTATTTTTCAATATTATTATTTTAACTTATTGAAAGATGCGTGATAATGCACGTAAATTTTTGAAAATCGGTATTCAAATACTATTATATCTGTGTCTTAAGTGTGACCTATTTGCATAACACAAGAAATCGAAAATGTTTGTATTAAAATGATATATTGTTTACAGCAATTTTTGCAGACCAAGCGAATTTGTGTGCGCGTGTAAAGGGATAATATTAATACTGTTAATAATACTCAATATGTTTATAGCTCGCGAAATCTATAAAATCATTATTCGAAAATTCAAATTTACGGTAAATGCTAAAAAAGCGGAAAGACTCAGTAGAAGGGACGACTGAAAAATCCCGAAAAATAAAATTAATGACACTGGATAATTCCCGACAGTAGAAAATTCCCGATTGTTAACAATGTCGGAAATTTTCTAGTTGGTTGTATGAATGTAACCAAGTGTAGAAACAAGGTTTTCTGATTGGAAATTATCTTTAAAAGTCTCATCCCACATTGTAAAAATACATTACATTTAACTTAAAAACAGTATTCTTCTTCTGGTAGAAATATTTTAAATATTCCAATTTCAAAGCTTCCTGAAATATTAATAATGTAATGAAATTTGGAATATTTCTGAAGTATCGTAGATCTACCAAGGATTTTTCGGAACGTTTCAAATTCCGCACTCAGTGGCAAAATATCCTGCACTCGTATGATATCAAATTAAAAGGGACGTATCAATTTTCGTGTACAACACATTTCATAATTCATCCGAGATCAACTGCCAAAAAGCTCTGCTAATTGTTTATGGTTACGCGTAAGATTGAAATCTTTATTTTTCTCACACTAGTAAAAAGTCTACCAGTCGTTAATCATTTGTTATCATTTTATCAGATTCTATAAATGGCGTGAAATTTATCTCCTGTTAAATATTCACTAATATATATACATATATATTTCTTCTTTAAATTATCTCCCATAAATCTTCTCCCATTAGAATTTCAAATAAAACATGCTTGAGGCTTTGTAAATATTCTGTCAAGAAATTAATAGTCAATTCTACGCTTACAGGGATAAACCAACAATGCCGAGTAAATAAATACCGAATATAACGAGAAAAATTTTTGAATTTTTTTTCGT
>CAJFCP010000036.1:7887612-7909110 GCA_904066005.1 Synergus itoensis | reverse complement strand
TGATTCTGACTGCTATTTTACGCAAATGTACCTTGATCTCTGACTTATTTAAGAAAACATCTTGTTTACTTCGATCACTGACCTTTCCAGAATTTATATTTATGTCTGCTCCCCTTTCCAGGCTCTCAATTCTCTGCTGCGTTTCTGTACTCTATCGAGAATCGATGCAATGTGCCAACTGTGGGGCTAGAGATTTGAATTTAATTTCCAAGAATTCCTATTTGTGGAGCCATTTTGTGCAATAGAGCAATGGAGTTATGAAAAACAAGAGATTGGTAGCAATGGTATCGGTTATTAGTCCTAGGATATCCTCAAGTCCAAAGGTTATACTCTGGTTTCTGAAACTTATCTCTAGACTTTTTCATTTTACATCATTCAAAGATGATGCGCATACGCGGCGGCCATGTTAGTCCCGCGAACTCAATAATTTCCTCAACTTTCCGTAAAGCGCGTATAAAATGGGTTTGTCAAGATTTTTGTGTAATTTTTTTATAATTTTAAAAATAGGACATAAAATGTTGTAAAGTTTGTACGACAAACTTTCTTAAAATCTTTTTTTCTAATCCCAGAAAATTAAAATCCCATATTGAATCCCTTGAAAATTTTTCTGATCCCTGTAAATTCTTGGAAAGCTCTAAAAATATTTTTTAATTAGTGTTGTTTTAATGACACAGGTAAATAAGACGTGGCTTCTCTTATTATGTGTATAAATATGTAAGGGGGTATAAAATATGTATTAAATAAAATATTAAAATTAAGAAAAAGGGATATAAAGATTCCGTTAATACGAAACGAAAATATTTATCATCAATCGTTTTTTCTTACATACATAAACTAAGATTTATAATATAATTTATTGGCCTTGCAATACACAAAGACGACTTAAATCAAATTTGAAGGGTTGCATGTAATAAATGGTTATAGAATTTAGCACTCGATTTAGTTGGCCCCTGAGAGCTTTAAAAAAATTTTTTCTATAGTGAGGAATAAAATATATGCAAGAAAATTTCCGATTTAAATATGTGTTTTGAAAATTGAAATTCGAAAAAAAATTTTAAAGGCTCTCAGGGGTCATCTAAACCGAGCCCTAAAATTCTGTAACCGGTTATTGCATGTAATCCCTCATTTTTAAATCCTTTTAACGACGATATAAGAGTAGAAAACTTATTTGAATTTATCACGTTTTTTTTCAATGATTTTTTATAAAAATTTTACAATAAAAAGAAATGAGCTTGGCTCTCAAAAGAGAATATTTCAAGTGATATGAGATCTTGAATTGATATTCTTTTCATCAGATAGATGTTTCAAATATTTTACTTCTTAAATGAAAAAAGATCTCTTGCATTTAAAAAAATACTCCTTATTGGAAAAGTGTGGATAAAAACATTCATTCGCAGAGAGCATAGTCTTTTCCAAAAAGAAATTTCAAGACTGTAACTGCGCCTTTTTTCAATCTCATTCCTTTTGATCAACTTTTTTTACTGGACATGACGGTGCATCATTTTCGGGTGTGCTATTTGTTGGAGTCGTTGGTTCTGAAGTGGATTCGTCTTTTTCACCAAGATTCAAGAAGTGAGTAAGGTGAAGAATCGAGACAACATTTGAAATGTAGGTGGACACATCTTCCTTTTTCACAGTTCTCAGCTGAGCAGAAACAGAATGGTAAACTCGATTTGCCGTCTTTGATGAAAGTTGACCAATAGTTTGCACAGCATGCAATACTTTGTTCTCGTCTGCTGAAACTGGAGCTGCACCACAATAATTATATTAATATTTACATATCCTCATATCCTCAAATTTAGTAATAAATCTTTACTATTCTGTTATTTTCTATAATGAAAAATTACCTGGTTGAGCGTCTTCGCCAGGTACAGGTGGGAAAAAGTGGTCCAACAATTTGGAGACAAGAACACTCGTATTATCAACGCCTTGAACAGCCAGAGCTCCATAACGAGTGCTAAGAATTTCATTAGCTTTATTTATGCTAATGTCCTTGAGTGAAGAAGCTTGTTGAGTTGCAGATTGTTTTGCGGATACTAGTCTGTCAATTGTTGGTTGCAGAGAGCTGCTCATAACTTCTTTCGCTGCGTCATATATCTGTAAAAAAAGAAAATGGTTACTTAAACTTTCCTCAAATACTTATTATCATAAATTTGAATATGTAACCTAAGGAAAACATACGACTAGCCAAACATAACTTCAGTCTGAAAAAACAATTTAGTCATTCAAAATTATTGATCACGGGATTTTGAAAGAATTCAAAAATTTAAAGAGATTTCGAAAAATTTGAGGGATTTTTAAATGAACTTCAACAGTTTTTACTATAAAACTATAAAAGCCTTCAGATTTTTAAATTTAAGGTTCGGAATTAAAAAAACTACAAAATTTTAGGTCGGAAAAATTAGAAATTTAAAATATTTAAGATCCTGTTCTAATCTAAAATAAAACATTTTTCAATCATTATATTTATACGAAAGATGAGGTAAACAAATCATGCTCTGATAATCAATACGTTCGTTTTTTTCTCAAATTATTTTTGCATATTTGTCCTTGGCACAAAAATTGTCTTTTAAATGATGGTTAGTAATCAGAGAATAAATTAAATAATTATAAACGACCATGTACCTGTTGAGGTGGTTGTTTAACGATGGGGACTTTTTTCTCAACAACATCGAGGCCTTCGCATAATTTCTGATCAACAGCGCTGATTTGACCTTCGAATTTTTTTGCCAATGGTGTAGCAATTGGTGCTGCTGCAGCAGTAGCATAATGAAGACCAGCTTCAGCGTAACTCAGTGCCCAATTAATCAAGTGATTAGAATCCTTTAAGTAGCTGTAAGTCGAATTAGTTCTTTCAATGGCAGAATGGATCACCGGGATGTTTTTGATTCGATCTATGGATTCCAAATGAGGAGCTCCATCCTCGATGGGTGTCGTTGGAGTTTGGGCTGATGATGCCATTTTATCTATGGAAATACAAATAATCAGTCAGTACTTTATTTATTAATATCATAAAGTAAATCAGAAAATAAATGAAAAAATTGATTAATTAATTGATTTAATTGATTTGTTTTATATATTCCATAAATGTGCCATAAACATGATTCAGAAATAATAAATCTTTAACGGGATATTGGAATTTGAACCCTGACTAGAATAATTAACGGGAAACCGTGTGACTTCTCATATGAAATTAAGATTTCAGTCAATTTCTCCGGCTCAAAGTTCATTAAGTCTATTTTTACACTTCAGAAAATTGGTTTAATTATATCTGATGCTCGAAAAATCTCAGAATCTCTTCTACAAAAGTTGCACTTCAATTTTATGAGTCATCAACGTCGCAGACTTTGTACTGGATATGTTACTGCATTTTAGAAGATGTAGCTCTTACAAATTAATAAAATCAGGAAAAATGGGACAAACCTTTCAAATTTTCTAAAATTTAATCAAAAACTTACAATATTAATCAGTGGCTTGTAACTCGAAACCTTTCGAAATTGTATATTTAGTTGTGTACATTTTTGAGTGAATTGAGTCACGTAAACATGTCTATATATATTTTTTACTTAATATCCTCAGCAGAATTTGTCGCTAATTAGTATGGAATGTGTATATCAGCAATTTGGAAATGTCAAGTATGTTTTTGTGGTTACTTTCGAAACAAATGATTTGCAAAAACATACTCTAAATACATCAGAAATCAGATATGTGGAAGAGGAATTTTTGAACCAGTAATCATCGACATTTTTGTCTCTTAAAAAGGAAAGTTCTCAATACTTTCTCTCCTTAATTTCAATAAGAAAATACTTTTCTGTGAATTTTAATTTACATTTGAGGAGGAAGTGGGACACCCGATATAGCGCACGTATGCCGGGCGGCAAATGCGCATGTCTTTCATGAAGGTTAAAATATCTTTCTCGATGTTTACAAATAGAGAATATTTGCGAAAATGTTATTTATAATAGTGAAATGCGATATTTAAAGCGTTTTTCTCATAAATGCAATCGTTATTTCAATTTTTTTATTAGATAAGAGACACTTTTAGACACATCAAATGATGATAGCTTTAATTTATATATAATTTACCACTTGTTATCAGTTAAAATGAACTGACAGTACATAGAAGGAACGAGAAACTAGGGCTGTGAGTCATAGACGTTATTCTCTTATGATTGAAAATGATAAAAGACTTGAAAATATAATTATAATTAAAGATCTCCAACAGTTTTTTGAAAATTGTATGTAATGTAAAATATGAAGAATGAAGAATTCGTTTGATGATGCAACGCAACGGTAGCGGTGTATACTTAAAATATCTTTATTTTGTAGTTTGTTAATGTAAGTCGTTTATTATTTGAAGAGAATACAGTTTCTATGTTTTTGCAGATTGTTTCTCTGTTTTTACTCACATTTTCGACTTGTCAGTTTTTGAAGGTGGATCGATAAGAAACAAGTAAACAGTTTTAACTCTGTAAGTTCAATAGTGCAAGCAATACTGAAATCTCATGAGAAAAGAGAAGGTTGGAGAAGGTATAAAGCCGGTAGTCACATCAACTAGCATCAAGAGAGGGGTGCCGGTGTCAGTGCCGTACTCTTCAGTTAAAAATGTTAGAAGTTTAAATTTTATTAGTAAAATGACAAAAAACTAGAAGTTTGAAAAAAATTTCAAGATAATTCAATACATTTTAGAGGATTTCCAAAAATATCTGGGAATTCTAAAAGATTTGAATTTTTTAAACCTCTTGATAATCAAATAAAATTAATTTATCTAAAAATTTTCCACTTGTAGCTTTCATGAACTAAAAAATACATTAGGAAATTGTATTATTTGCCTAATTATGCTTTAAGTGTTTTTAAAATGATACAAATATAATCAAACGGAAACATAACTGATCCATAACAAGTACTTAACAGTTGTACGTAATAATTTAAGAACTATGAGTAATAATTATTACAATACTTTTTTTATGCATATTTTACAGCAGTTTTCCGTATAAGTTCTAATAATTTAGAAATATTTCCAACATTTATAAATATTACTGCTTTCTATTCTGTAACACTAATATAACTATTCTGTACTCGTCTTTTACGTACTCGTCTTTTACATTTTTTTAAAAATAGCCTTTGCACCAAAATAACTGAGTATATTACCAATCATGTAATATTTACAATATCAATAAGTTTGGTATATGCAATGCCCAGGGTTTGAATTTTTGTAGTCACTTTACTATATTAACTTCTGATTTTGCGCAGTAAAAGGTTTCCTGAAAACGTGGAGGTCATATCGTTGGAACTTGTTACTCATCAATGGACAAACCATAATGACTAGGTTTACATCATAATGTTCAATTATAATTTTATAACAATGGCTACCATTGAATCTCGTGCAATAATCACGCGATGTTATTTTTCCGGAAATACATGAGTTTAATGACTAAGCTATTTTCATTGGACCTTTCATTGAAGACCAGAAACTTATGACTGATAATAAGAAGTATTTTAATTTTAATCGTAATTTCATTTAAGACGCAAATGATCAACCAATCAAAAAACAAATATTTCAAATGAAGTGTTTTCTTATAAAAATGCACATTAACATACAGAATTTCAAAGAGTTTATTGCAAAAATTGAAAATACACAAATGATATCTAAAATATTATTTAATACACTTTTGGAATTCCTAGAAATTTTTAGAAATGCTCTATAATTGAAAGCATTTTTGGCCCTACACATAAAAATACTTCAAATTTATGTAATTATGACAATGAAGATCTTAAAACAAAGTAGAAAAAAAATATGATGTAAGAATAAAGAACAATCCACTCATACAGTTACCCTGAAAAAAGTATAGATAGTACACAGACCTATAAAATTCGATTAATCGAATTCTATGAATATAATAGGTATGTAAAATTAAAATACTTTTTGAAAATCTCTTCTTAGCCTAAACTCTATATAAGATTCCAGCGGCCATACCATGCGGCTTATAGAAAAATTAATAGATTCTTTCCCTTCTCCTCTTAGAAAATGAAGCAACAATATATGATGACGTCAAAAATGAATTTTATATAAAAAATAAATATAAGGAGCAGTGCAAATTTCGTGGACAAATTTATCATTGTCTTTGAATACTCAGTCTGCCTTCTTCTCAGATTTCTTCGGAGGACTTGTCATTGTCTGCACTTTGTCGTTGATCACATGCAGATAACGCGTAATTTGAAGAAATTCCACAAGTGTTCCAATGTATGTCTTCAAAGTGTCTCGATTAAGAATTTTCAGATGATGAAGTGTGTTTATATAGACTCGACGAGCTGCTTTATTCGAAAGACGTCCCATTGTCTGCAACGTATGGAGAAGTTTGTCCTCCTCAATTGATGCTAAATCTGAAAATTCACAAACATTTCTATAATATAGTAAATTACCACGTTAATTAAAGAAATGTTCCAAATTCCCACCCGAATTTCACGTGGAATTGCTCATTTATTTTTAAATATTTTTATAAAATTGATGCTAACCAGTAGACTCTTCTTCGCCAGTAGGAGGAAAATATTTGTCAATAAGTTTGTCGACCACAACTGCAGTGTTGTCGAAGTTCTCCACTGCGATTGATCCATAGTGTGTGCTGAGGATTTGGTTAACTTTATTCCAGCTGATATCCTTCAGTGATGTCGCTTGTGATATAATAAGGTCATTTGCATACGAAATGGTCGAAACTGCCGGTCTCACTGTTTGCAGCGCAAGCATGTATGCATTCTCTAGAATCTTTAGAAAGTTCAAATTATGTAATGCGAGAAAAAACCAGGAAAGTGTAAATATCCTGTCTTATTAAAAAAGATGATGCGAATAGGCTCAGTGAAAGGCATTTTTAAAAGGACACTTATAAACTCTGCGTTATGGGACACAATATCCATCAATTATTATGTCTTTAAAAATTTATAATAGTTATTTCATTGAAAATGATTAGCATTCAATCTATTTTTATTACAAATTTGTACAATTGTGAACTTTTTCATTATAAATAAAGTTCACTGCACATTTTTTTATTTTGGATTATACACGTTAAATTCCAAATTAAACAACATTTTAGACCCTGTGATAGTGAAGCTAATCATTAGGCAGACTAATAATAATAATGACAGACTAATAATGCAGACTAATTACTGTAGTTTGATAAGATAATTTCGTCTACGAATCTCGCCGGATAGAAGATTACACCCATCTGTACCTAATTTGAAATTAAATATTATACTCATGACTGGGTAAAAATTTTAAGTGTAAAGTCAACATTGAAACTGATGGAAAGAAACTTTCGATATAATCTACTCTAATACTTCTTAACATAAATTAATACGTAATCGATTAAAAGTCAGATAATTGCTCTTCAGTTTGGATTAGGAAGAATTAGTTTTAACATACTTTCCACACTGTTCTTAAAGATGTTTCGAGCTACTGTGATATTCAATATATATAAGCAAAAAAAAAACAAACCTGTTCTGGCTGTTCCTTAACCATCGGCATTTTTTCCTCTATTTTATCGAGCCCCAGACAGAGTGTGTGGTCAACAAAGTGTAAGGGGGTTTCAAATTTCTTGGCAATTGGAGCTGCAATTGGTACTGCCTGCTTCGTTGCACTTGTGAGAGAAGACTCAGCAGTAGAAAGAGCCCAATGCAACAATTGGTAAGAACACTTTACTCGAAAATATGTACTCGCCGATTTTGAAAGAGCAAACTCGACAGTTGGAAGCTCAAGCACACGATGAAAAATCTTCAATTGAGGTAGTTGCTGTGCAGTCGTCATTATTGAATCTATAACAAATAAAAAATCATATTTTAGATTACATGTATTATTTTTTCAAGTATTTCCTATATGAGGAAGTTCCTAAACTAGCAAAGAGTTCAATATAATTAAAGCTAAGGGTTGCAGGGTGGGTCCTGTTCTTTAAAGAATGTATGTAGGTGGAGGAGACCAAAGGAACCTTCTATATCCTGTTTTAAGGGAAAATGGTTATTTTCAGAAAAGGCTATACTCGGACAGATGCATTTTTTACACAAAATGTGTTAGATTATCACCTCACTCAAGAAGAGAAAATCTTCTTCTTCGTCGTGGAGAAAGTTAATTATCGACTTGGTTATTATCAGCTACAGGTGCAAACTAACTTTATCTGCAATATGTGAGCTGACTTTTCTAGAATGGAAAATAATGAAGCTAATAAGCTTAAACTGTGCGAAATACACGAGACATCTATTTTTGAGTCAAATAAGTACAAGAAAAATGTTTGATTTACAGGACGACATCGTACTGCTTCGGTCATTGAACTTATATTTCTGTTTAAGCTTCCACGCAAGCAGAAATTCATATGTTTTCAAATAACCGAATAATTGATTATAATTATGTATATGGATAATTATTATTTAAAGAGAGGTGAGAAATATCAAAGAAATTCTGCATCTAAAATCTAAAAGCAATTCTAATTCTAAAATCTAATTCTAAAATTTAATCTAGTGATATCAAAAAAAAAACGGACTAGGTAATTATTTTTATGAATCAAAAAGTAAATTGTACTCACGCTGTGTAAGCTGTCAAAATGGAGAGTAAAATTTGCACAAATGTTATAACAACGAACACGAAATACGAAGTGGTCTCCTACGCAGATAAAACACTTATAACTTTACTCGCGCCTGCGCTGCAGAGAATATTTAAACTACCCAATGAAAGTGATCTTTCCCAAGAGAATTCACCGTCTCCCGGCTCGTTTTCAGCTTTCCCACACATGCATGATACAAGTACAAAGTTCAAACAGAGAAATCTTCAGATAGTGCTCGCGTTAGCACAGTCGTATTACCACTTCTAAAAAGCATACGTGAGATTCATCTCGTAAATCGGTTAATAAAGTTGAATAAAAATTTTACACGACATTGACTACAATCAACAACAGGCCATTAAAAAAAAAAAAATTTATGGGTGATAACTTTCGCTTTTGATCTTTTCCTTGAATATAGCGAACAACTGAATTAATTACCGCAATTTCGATATATTCACTGTTTTCGATTTTTCAAAATGCTTATTGACCATAAAATGCATGAGGAGTTCAAATCCTTTAAAAAACATTAAGATTCCTTAAAATTCCTAGAAATTCCATGAAATCTCCGCAAAATTACTGACAATCGAAAGAATAGATAAATGGTAAGAATAAAATTGTACAAACTAGATGCAAAAAAAAAGATACAACAAAAGTTTGTATCTAAAAAGAAAAGTTAAAATCCTCTTAGCACATTATATCAAAACTTTATGCCTGGAAAAGTCGAGTAAATGATTCATCAGAGATAATAAAACCGAGAATAAAACTATAAAACGAGAATAATTGTTGATAAAAGAAATAAGTATATATAAAGCAAAACAATAAATTTTCCATTCTGTGCAATTATAGAAATTGCATATGCTATTAACATTTTCAGAAGTTCATACTATTATAAATTGATAGCATATATTTATAATAGTTTCACATAATATTTCGATAAAAGTTATACTCGAGGTTATACTTTAGTATCCACAAATACGAGCATGATCTCTTATCTGCCTACCCCACGGGTAAAAAATAGAGGCGGTAAAAACTTTGATGAAGTTATCGAATTTCAATACAACTTTATCAAAGTCCAATATTTCCGGATCTCAAAAGTGAAAAAATTCAAAGGCATCAGATAAAATCCGTAAATCACGTTTTCAGCTTATACTTACAGTAACAGTTATATAATAGGACTAAATAACCAAATTTAAACAGACTCACCCTTTATTTTATAACTTACTTCTAACTAGAAATAACAACAATTTTAGAAGCTTAAAAATTGAAAGAAAACACCGATACATTGTGTCAAAAATTAACAGTAGCACTTAAGATATTATGACATAAATCAGTTTCTTAGAAATTTGTTCAAAGTAAGAAAAGAGAGGTCGGATCAATTAGAAAATTTCTCATAATACCTTAAGAAAGCTACAAGAATGTTTAGAAGCTAGAGTACCTAGAATAGGAAGTAAGAATATTATATTATTATTATTATTATATTGTTCATTAATTAGAAAGTCAACTTGTCACTTCGTTACTTATAAAATATTATTTCCGCATCTCTCCACGTTATGGCGTCCTAAATTTTCGAACTTTGGATCCTACGAGCCTCTCTTATATTTTGAAATCATAGTGTTATTCGATTCCATTGGCTGGTGGATTTGGCGAGATCGCGAGATGATTGTTGTGATTTTGCTGACGATTCTGATTATGGTTGATTTTCTGAGCTTTGGGTCTTCCTGCAAGAAAGGCTGCAAGCTGCTCCTGTTGTTAATAAAATAATTGATTAAATTCCGGATATCCGAAAGAAAGGTTACATGTCCTTTATAACCTTGTTGTCCTACAAGCTTCTTATCTAATCTAAATGTTACGTGAATACACTTTATAATCATTTCACATACCAATAGTTGATTTGTTGGTGAATTAAGCCTGTCGACAGCACAACGAACGGCTACTACCTTCCTTTTAAAAGTATCGAGCTTTCCTGTAATTGGTATCATCTGCAAAATACGATCAGACAATCAAAATTACGTTGTGTAATACGAAACACTTTGTATAGTCCAAACTTATAAAGTGTGCAGAGAAAAATTTATTTATATCTAATGCAAAAGCTCCAAATTGTACAAATCTCAACCAAAAATGATGATGGAAAGAATAAATACACAGAAAGTGTGTAGTAGATTAATAAATTGTAAATACATAAATTTTATTAATCATATTCGTTCTGATATTGATTTTTAAGTATTAATTTGAATAGTTATGAACTTATTAATTAAATCCAATAGAGGATTTACTAAACCTTTACAGCAGCATCGGCAATAGAAAGCATATGGTGTGAAATTGTCACCAACAATCTACCAATAACACGTGGTGATCGCGAGGCGAGTACAGCTGTTGCATTCACCAAGTGCACAATTCGACGGCTTAATTCTCGTGTCAGCAAAACCAAAAGTTGCTCTAAAGTTGCTGGACGGGCTTGATTTTCTGGCTCTGGCAAGCTGAGGATCGCCCATAATTCCTTGGCTTTCTGATAAGCCAGTTTAGGGTCAGTTGCCACCTAAAAATTCAATTAATATGATAATAACCTTCCATTTTTTCTTATATCACCAAAGCGACGCATGCAGCTTGCACTGTATACACAGCTGTCTCATTTTATCAATTGTGTTTCACATAATTTGAAGCTGAGGCAATATTATGCGATTAGTTGAACGTCGAACGATATTATGCCTTTTACAGTAATACAAGCTCTATAGTCAGTAAGAGATAGATAAGTGGAAAACAATAAAGATTTAAGCAGCTTATATTTCTCACTATTAATCCATTAATCCACATATTCCTCTTCTATATTAGAATTTATATGAATTAATAATAAATCTTTAGAATTATTTAACAACTTAAGATTTTTTGAATCCCAAAGTTGGACAAAAATGTAGAAGACAACATTAAAAGTCCTGAAAGTGGTTCTGATTCTCAATGTAGTGCTTGATGCACTTGTCAAATGTTTACAGTCTTTGAATCCACTTTCGGATAAAAACATTATCTTTTGGGATTTACTGTGATATTCTAACTTGAAAAGAGCAAAAGGAAAAATTGCAAAAACATTGATGAATGGAGTGAGACATAGTGTGTACGGAAAAGCAGATAATTGCGGATGTTCATGGAGTAAGTTTATAAAAAAAAAAGTAGAGATAATCTATCGGAAGTCATGTAACTGTCTTCAGAATTTATATAGAGTGAATTTCACCACTCGAGGGCATATAGTCGCTTGTGACGAAAAAATTAACGATCGAGCAAATAATTATATTCCCCAGGATCATTTGTACACTAATTACAATATTGGAATATTGTCTGTCTTGTATTTTTTTATTGTCAATTTCGAATTCAATTTCGACGTGCCCCAATATATTTCCCAAAATTTCACCGTCCTTAACTTAAGACTGGATAAGGGATACAGATTTTTGTTTGATATCTAACCATTGTTGTAATAATGGATTAAAGACATTAAAGTTAGTATTTTTTTAAATTTTCACTCGAAAAACTTACGAGTTCTGCTACATAAAGAAGCACAGCAATGCATTCTGTTCCTTGCTCCTTCAGAGCTTTTGCTTCAGCCAATGTGCGACGCGTAAGCCTTCTCTGCAATTTTCTCGAAAATCGAGCACCATGCTTTATGGTGCGAACTGTTTTACTCGTCCCTTCGACGGGATTCGCGTCCGCTGCAATTGCATAAAAAATATACATTTCAAATTAGTCAAAAAATTCACGTTTCAAAGAAATTCACGTTTTGAAGAAATTCACTTTGTTTCTTTAAAGATTTCTTGTTTTGAAGTTCTATACCTTTATCAACTTTATCACCGGGATCCCCTGGTAAATAATGATCCATGTATTCATCGGCGACAGTTAGAGCTCCATCTAATCTATCTACTGCTGCATTTGCAGCCTGACTTCCTATCTGCTTTACGCTGCCTGCTCGCATTAAAACTGGCCTCACAATTTTATTGTTGACGTATTCTCTCGTATTCCAGTACATCTTGATTACAACATTTTTCACGTTAGATTCATTGTTTTTTGCCTCAAATATTTACAGAAGTCAGGGCCTAAATTGTTTTCAATTTCGGACTACAAAATTTTTGTATTTCTTGTATATGATCATTTTTCATCATAAATAAGTAAATTTTTCATTCCACACTTTTTGACTTTGGACTAGTTGCTTCGAAATCCGAACTGCACAGAGTGTGCCATGTTACACAACATTTTAGGCCTTGGCAAAAGTACCAAAGAAATTTCAGCTATTTATCAAGATATGTAGTCGATTTTTCAGATAAAAATATTGATAAAACTTACAATTTGAGGAGGAAGATTAACAGCTGGTACTCTATGCTCTACAATATCGATTCCTTTACATAGTAGCTGATCGATCGTGGCAATTGGACCATTTAGGGCGAAAATTGCAGGTTTGGCTGAAGCAGTTGCTAGTGCTAAAGACTGTTCTGCAGTGTCGAGGCTCCAAGACATCAGCGAGTTCGAGCGCTAGACATTCATGGAAATATTTTATTTTTATAACAGTTATCTGGATATTAGAGCTTGAGTCCTTCGTTTGTTTGTAAATAAATATTAGAGAACATTCATGAGAGTTTGAATGTGTATTGTTTGTTTTAGAAATATACTTATGATAACATATAAGAATATTTTTAAATGTGATCTCAGATATCGTCGGCTAAAGTCCAAAATACCACTACATGGAATGTTGTGTCAACTGCAATTAATATAAAGAAAATTCAGCTTCACATAATCTAAACTCCATCCAATTTTTATTGTTTTCAGAATGTTTTTATTTTCAATACAATTTTCTTTTTCATTATAAACATTGACGTCGCACTAATATTGAGTTAAGAAAAGAACGATAATAAATAAAGAATCAAAAGACCGATTTTTGACCTATCCAATATGTGAATGCAAGAAATCTATTTGCAAGTATTATCAATGTTAATGACGATAATGCATATATATTTATATATATATGTGATTTGAGAAAAAAATTTCTCATTACATAAACTAGCTGCTGTGAAGTTGAATTAACTCTTGTGCTTATTCATTGAGAACTTTGTTTCCTCATGGAGAAAGCATTGAGTTTGGATATTAATTGTTTAAACAATTTTTTTTATCCGGAAAATTTTTGAGGACATATTAGATATGAGTCATTGTCACAAAGTTAACTTGTCCCTACCATATATCACAAATTTTATGCCTTAAATAGGCTCTTTTTAATTTTTTATACACTTATTTAAATGTTATCTACCAAATCCAATATAAAAAATTGGGTAAAAACATTTTTTAATAAGAATTATTAAATAAAATGTTACCATTTCGTTCAAAATGGCGTGTCTCTACTACAGGAAAAGAAATTTAATTAATTATTGAAATCGTTCGAAAAGTAAATAAAAAATATTTTCCACAAAATGGTCCAACAAACCTCAAAAGTGTTATAAATGTATTCATGGCCGCTTATTATTTGATGACCCCACATATAGTATCTCTAAAATAGTCCTCTATCATTTTCTAAAACTCATTTTCTAATAATCATTTTTCACTCTTTCCTTTCTTTGGAAACTGGATTTTGTCACCCCTACAAAACTTCCTCTATAATGTTACTTTTTGTCTCAGAAACTGGGCATAAAAAATATCTTCTCTTACTTACTTTAAAAGTAATTAAGAGAACTCTTTACATCTCTTTTAAAAATGCTTAATTTAAGAAAATATTTTAACAACGAACCTTAATCATTTCGTAGACATTTCCAGCAATGTAAATACCACTTTCTACAATGGGAAAACTGGAAATTCTTGCAACTGATTCAAACTGTGGTAAATTCGAATGCCGTCGTTTGACGTTGGATCGCGCCATGTCTGGAAGCGTTGCTACAAATTGAATAAAATAATTAACATATCATAGCTGAAATGCTTTTTTCAATAAAATTATACTTTTATTAAATCTAGGATTACTTCTTCTGAAAGTGAAAACTATTCCTGTCTCTACGAGACATGAAAGCACGTGGATGTTAGTGTAAGTGTTCGATTCGCGTACACCACGAAAGAGTAAAGAAACTCGTTTGTGGCAAAAGCGAGAAATGCGTAAGGAAACTGATAACAAAGGTTATAATGTCATATTGCAGGATGTCGTTTAATGGTTAATGTCGAGGCTACGCTACAGTAGTTCTATTAAAAGAATGACGCAGTATTCGGTCATTATAATCCGCGATAAATCATCGAAAACATTCACTTCTTCATCAGCCTAGATTCTGAACAAGATTCTTGATCGAAAAATAAGAGCCCTCTGCAGTTATTAACAGGTCAAGTAATTTAAGTCTTCTTCTAAACGATTAATGTAATATATCATCTGCAACTGCAACCGACTTTGAATATAATTTTCATAGGGGATTTTTAATATACTTAATCCATGTGAAAGGAATGTTTTGGGAAGATATAATTTCACGAGTCTTTCAATCGTCAGATATATTATGATAGACTTTGAACTTCATCCAATAAACTCTGCCTGGGAACATAAAGTTGCCCATTCGTAGAAGGGGGTTCCCGTAGTTTCAAGACTTTTAAAAATTATGTTATAAGTTTGTCCAAGATAAGTAAAAATTAAATTCTGAGGCAGTGCTGAAGAGAGTTTAAAGTAAACCAGATTTTTTTAAATTAAATAATAAATACACATAGGGGAGAGCTGCCTAAATTCCATAGAAATGGTCACTTTCAAAAAGGAAGATCTCATTTTTAAAAGAAAAAGAAATGACGTGCATAAAGTAGAAAAACTGGTATTATAAACCAATTGGTAGGACCCAATTGTAGCATATGGCAGTTCAATACTGAACCAAATATTTTTTAATAGTGTTTCACTTGCAGATAACCTGATCCGCTTCTAAAAATATTGTTTCGATCTACTCTGTTTTTCATTCAAAAAGTGTTACAAGACCGACTTTAATCTATAATTTGCATAGCATCTTTCTCTATAAAGTTTATAAAAGAAGAATGCGACTTACAGTTAATGATTGTCATTATGTATATATACATATATATCTGGTAGAATTTTCCAGGTGACACTAAGTAGATAAAAGAGATCAAGGTAACATCACATAGATCACGAAGAAGTAAAAATGATGAAACTGCGAAGCCTTTAATCCCGATCACAACTTGAAGAACGAATTAAATGCATCGTAAAAATAGCGGCGATTAAAATCCAGTAAAGACTGTTACAGCCCGAATGAATCTCATGCTCTATATGAGTGCTATGAAAATATACATGCAAATGCGAGATTCGCATGCACACACGTACGCTTCACGAACATGTAAAACGTCAGACTGATGCTTTCGTTGGTGAAGGTCGAGGCGCCTTATTAATGACCCTCGATGATTGTTACCCTTGATACCGATCAATGATGATATTAAAGGCTACCTGTTATGTCGTTTATGTAATAAACTTGCACCGGATGTTTATAGAAGTCGATGTTTCGCTGGAAAACACGGCGTCGACTGCACTTCGGAGGCTGCTGGCGGTATCTCATCGCTTTGACCTATGACACATCGATTATATATGGGCAGAGTGTGCGATGGCGCTTAAACGTTTTCAGTTCTCGGTTCCGTTCTGTAAATCGGTGTTCACTTAAGAGTCTATATAAGACCAAAGAATATATATCTTGTACGGCCTCAATTATTTGAGGAGGGATGAAAGTGAAGATCATCAACTGAGGATGCTGGAAGATATCTTTTTTAGTATACTTTTGATCCCAACAAAAACCATTTCAAAAACAGGACACCAGATATTATTATAATATTATTATTATTATTATTATTATTATTATTATTATTTTGTCGTAAAGTTTATCCAAAGTTTTAAGTGAAATATTCTTTGCTCTAAATGAAATTCCGTTTTAAGATGAAAATTATGCTGAGCTTGGATAACATTATAAATAATAAACTAAAGATCTTTTGTTGGAGAAATTTGCATTACCCTTAAAGTATCTTTAGAATTCTAAGGACAAAGATCAGTGATCATCTCTAAACTTTTTGCTTAGTCACACCGAAAATTCATCTTGTCGTGTCATGTATTCACTAAATAATCAGTAAACAAGATTTGCTTTCTGAAATAAAAATGTGATAAATGGACGTTGTCACAAATCAAAGAAAATGCTTCTTTAGAAATACGTAAAAATTTATGATTCTTAATTTGTTTTCAAGATATGGAAATATAGATGAAAAGATATAGCACCTATTATTACTACGTAGATCACAATAATTGTTTTTCTATAGTGCAACGCTTTGATCCATTTTTGGATCAACAAATGACACCCTGAAATTTAGTGTGTATTTACTTATATTTCTCCCTCATCGTGAAAATCCTGTTAACTTTTGCTTGAAACCAAAGTGCTTTATAGAATTTAATCGACTATTTTCAGAAAACAGCTGGTGTAAAAAAAATAACAAGGCTTGGATGTACTTAACACATGTCAAGTTGTAGTGTATCTTTTCTTGATAAGTAAGAAAAAACAAAACTTATTAGTAACTGTATTTTTCATTGATGAAATTACGAGTTGCAATAAAGAAGTATCTTGATTACTTCTGAACTCTTAGCCTCTCAACGTCTATTACTGAAGATTACTGAAAGTGTAGATGCTAACTAAGTAGAAATCAATCACCACTTAGATCAGTATAAAACTGTTTATTAAAATTTTCATTAGAGACTTTGGAGCTTTTCAATTGTCACCAATTGCAATAATAAGTTTTCTAGCCGATCGATAAAGCATTGGGTGACAACTCTTTGCTCGGTCAATGAACTGCACTCTAGGTTATCATCTTACATACATTGTCGATATTAATTCTCAGCATATGTAAATAGTACTGAAGTTTTATGGATTTTAAGATAAGTAAGCCAATGAAGAACTTAATTTATTGGATGTGTTCTAAAGGAATTCAAGCTGGGCTTATTTTGAGTCAAGACGTCAATTGAGACGAAGTATTTTTTAGCCAAGAAGAACTTAAGTTGAGTTTCTAAACAAAAGAAAATTACACGAAATGAAACTTGAAAAAAGTCTTCTTTTAAAGAAAGTGGATATAAAAATGACGCGCTTTAGTGACACACCGCCTAGAATGATGATTGTCTAAGAACAACTATAAAACTAATGACTATGGACTATTGAGCTTCTATAAGCATTCACGTGGAAAATGATCGATAATGGGTCAAGCAGAAAAGTCGAAATTATCACCAACAGACGGCATTAATTGCAAGCAAAGTCCAGATCAACGGCTCAGAAACGATATAGAATTACACATCTCGAACATCTCCTTTTCCTATGTCTTTATGTGTCATCCGAAAGATTGATTGATTCTGTGGCGTTTATACTCTGAAGGGCAGCATTTAAATCATGCAGCAAACGCTAATATGTACTGATACTGAACGCTAATACTGATAAGATTTAACAACCATTGATAAGATTGTAAAGACATAATAATGATCAATTTTTGTGCAATATGGTCCTTACAGTGGTCCTTATTTTGTAAGACAATTTTTTAAAAATATATCGTTCCATCTCAAAAAGATCGTGTATACATGAGAAAAAGAAGTTCATCAAGTTTCAGCTCAATGGGATTATATTTAGAAGTACCAAAATCTAGTTGAAGTTTTCCCATGCAAATCCCGTATAGAAATTTTGCTGTGGCCCTGGCTGGGCCTAGATCGAAGAACTTTGGCCCCGTTCGGTTCCTAATTGGGGAATTTCATCTCCGGTCTGGACCAGGTTTGGAAATTTCCATACGGGAATTATATATAGGAAATTTTAAATTGATTGTGCCACCTCTAAATATTACCCGATTGAGCTAAAGCCGATTGTCAATAAGCTTTGAAATTTATAATGATTTATATTCACTACTGTAAAATTAATTGAATTGCTAAAGTATCATTCCATGAAACATCTGTTAGTCACTAATTGTAATTAGCAGAAAAGATGACTATAATCTATGCTATAAATAAATTATCTCATATTTTTTATAACAAAACTTTTAATAATGGAAACTACGTTAAATCCGTCACGTAGACTACAATTCAAAGAAAATTAATAGTAGATTCAATTGCGAGTGCGCAGAAAATATATTTTGAAGCCCCTTATAATTGCGAAAAGAAAAAAATAAATTTGACTTTGACATACTGAGTCACCTTTATTATCAGAATTATCGGTAATATCTAAAATGATTATCTTCCAGGTTTAAGAACCTTATCAGCGAGAATTTTTATACGACATGTTAGTTGATTGTGACTTCATCATTAGTAAATGTGGACTAGTTTAATAAGAAATGTGACCAGGTTATGTGTGAGGTATGGTGAACAAATTTAATCTATTCACTAATTTGCTCATATGGTTGTGCCTTTAAAGAGTGTATATATTATATATAAAATAAAAGAAAACATAAGGATAGGAAATTGTACGAAATGCGGAAGCGGAAGTATATCTGTCTATTGCTCTCTCTCTATTTTTCGATAGGAAAAACAAGAGCTCGTGAGTATTTAAAATCGTACATTTTTATGGTAAGATGATTAATTTTAAATCAGACTTAATTTCAATTGATGTTATTTTCAGAAGAAGAATGGAAAGAACCTGCTTTTTTACAGCCTGAACCTCTAGATGAAGGGATTCAGTCTTGGGACTTTAATTCAGGTGAATCTTACGTCGAATTATTTGAAGAAGTTGAACATAATGTAACGATTGCAGTTCTTAATTACAAAGGTAAGAAAATAACTTTATATAAAATATTTGATCAAATGCTTATAGTCTACTAATAAATATTAATATGTTACTAATTAGGAGATGAAGAACCAAGGATAGATAAATTCGGAGACAAAAATGAAATTAATGCGAACCTAGGAGCAAAATTCAGAAAGGAAAATGGAATGTGGATAGTAGTGGTTACAAAAAAACAGGATTATGAAACACCAGCTATGCAGAAGTACACGATGACAATAGCTATTGGTGAAAAAACTGGTAAAATTAGAATTGCTGTCATTAATATCGATGATAACCCTCCTGTTATTCAAGCCAATGAAAGAAGCTGTTCGGTGCCCGTAAGCTATATTTATTTATGAAAGATAAACATTAAAATTAAAAATTGAATTACATTATATACTTGTCATCCTTATTTTTAATATTTTTATGATTTTTAGGAAAACTATGAAGGACTAACAAATTGCACTTTCTTAATAAACGATGTAGACGGTTGGATTGATAAAACAACTTTTAATATTGCATCCGTAGTAAGAATTCATAAAATATGTTTAAAAAATTAATAAGATAGAAATATGGAATGTTATAATGAATTCCTTTATTTTATTTTATAATTAGCCAACTAGTGGAGTTGAACATTTTTCTATAGTGCCACAATATATTAGTGGTACTTTATATAAAATGAATGCAATTCTCAGCGTCAATAAGAGTTTGGACTTTGAAAGTGTTGCTGTCTACACTCTTGGAATCACCGCAACGGTAAAAATTAAATAAAAATAAGTCTTGATTCGTTTTGAGCTTCAAATTTACTTTATGATTTATTTTTACATTCTCATTTATTTCAGGACTCGGGTAACAACACAAGTAATAATTTAGTTACAGTCGTCAAAGTTATAGACATGCCAGATATGCCTCCTGTATGGACAAATCTCACAGCAGCTATAACTATTTGGGAAAAGTCTATCAATGTAACAACTACTATTTACTATATTTTTTCTATTTTCAATATTTTCAATATGATACACATATCCACGGCCTATTTAATATAAGTAACATTTAATTATTCTATTTTCTAGACTTTGAGTGTCTCAGCAATTGACGGTGATTATGAAATCGACGCAGATATTAATTACAAAATTCAAGCTATAGAAGAGAGTAAGTCAAGTTTAATAAAAATCTGTAATAATGCTATTAAATTTAAACTTTCACTTGAAAATTTCTTAATTTTAGACAACGAGGAATTTTTTGAGGTGGAAAAGGAAACAGGTGTAATAACAATAAACAAAATTGATCGAGATTCTCTGAAAAAAGAGATTTTTAAATTTATGATCATAGCGTATGAAGTGGAGAATGTAACATCATCGATCAATAGCACAATCGTCGTTGTGGTTAATGATATAAATGATCATATCCCAGAAATCAGTCCTTCTAATCTTATGATAGATATTTTGGAAGAAACTTATATGAATCTGAATTTTACGGAACAGATTGTGATTACAGATCCTGATCTCGTACGTATAATTTAATTATAATGTCAATGTCATTAACGCGATCAGGGCCGGCGCAGCCCATTTTTTCCATGTATGGATTTACGATGGGGGGGGGGTAGACCGAAATTTTTTTCTTTGATTTTTCTTTATTTGGAAGAAAATGTTTTCCTTCGTACAACATTTCCAGATATAAATTCGTTTAATATTTGAAGCAAAAATCATTATATTTCCAGACAGTTTTTCATGTATAAAATTTCCATACATGAAAATTTCCATGTATGGATTTATCCATGGCATCCATACTGTCTGCGCCGCCCCTGAAACCATGTCGTTGTCAGCCATCTAATTTAAATAGACTTTCTCCAGACACAGTAGAAAAGGTCTGTAAGAGTCAGACATCGAATCGAATTAACATATAAAATAAAAATCCGGATAATTAGAATATAATTTTGCACATTAAAAAACGTGTCTGAACACATCGTGCCTTTTCTACTTATGCAAATAAACAGTTTTTCACTAATGGCGCCAGTGAGCCCTTAGTAGTAAAACCATGTCGTTGTCAGCCATTTAATTTAAATAGACTTTCTCCAGACACAGTAGAAAAGGTCTGTAAGAGTCAGACATCGAATTAATATATAAAATAAAAATCCGGATAATTAGAATATAATTTTGCAC